>JAODTR010004111.1:0-60170 GCA_025399935.1 Amblyopsis rosae | reverse complement strand
TCGACGCGAAGGAGTAGCGGCTCTACTCCGAGTTCCTCACGGATAGCTGAGCTTCTCACCCTATCTCTAAGGGAGAACACTTTATGAAGTGCTATTTGCAAAAAAAAAAAAAAAAACATTTTAATAAAAAACGTTTTCAGCATAGACTGCAAATATAAATTGATTGACAGACCCGTCGTGACATCACCCATATCTTTTCTCAAGAACATATTTGAACGCTGTGCTGGCTCTGGCTGTTGCCATCTTTGTAATACCTCACTGTCTGTAACACCGCATGGCTAATATATTTTTAAATGATGAGTTATAAAAATATAAAGACGAAAAATGTTTTTGAACCAGGCTATATTTGCTGTAAAGTCAAACATTTTAACATTGGAGTCTGTGAGAATTGACTCCCTTTTGCAGCCAGCCTCTATTGGCCATTCAATGAACTGCAGTTTGGCACTTCCATGTTGTATTAATTTCTCAGCACTGGAGGCTCTTGCTTGATTTTCAGGAGACTTTAAGAGGAGAGTTTAAAGCTTACATTTGAGCGTGCGTGGCGCATTTCTACATAAAATGTATGCGGCACATAATACACGATTATTATACACGTTGTCAGCATTTTAGCCCAGGCTATTTAGCCTACTTTTGTGCCCGAAGCCCTGTACATGAACTTGCTGCTAGCTTACAACATGTTTTTAGCTTTGTCTTCTAACCCAGCATATTACAAATATTTATTTATTTAATTAATTTTAAATCTATTAGCTACAGCAATATTGTTCACAGGGAACAGAGTGCGACATAAGATATCATTGTTGATTGTATTTTTCCATTGTCTTAACAACCAGAATGGTCTAGCAAAACCAGTAAAACTATTTAACTCTGTATTACCGTTAGCCCAGCGAGACCATCCTGATCGTGTGAGCTTCAGTTTAACTTTGCCGTGAGAATCAGTCAAGAAAGCCTTGAAATCCTTGTGACTGAATCAGAGTAGCAATTGTTCTGACCAATCAGCATCATACTGATAACTAGACATGGTTTAGTGCCGACAACAAAAATGACTTGAAAACAACAATGACAGACAGATCCAATCAAGTACTTTTTGAAAGTACCTGCCCTTTTCGAATGGTTTTGATCGACGACTCCCCAGATGGATTTGTGTCTAACAATCCATCTGGCATGTCAGGTTATACTACTGTAGAGTTGTAGGCAAATGTTCAAGGCATATAAGCTACGCATGTTTAACTGTTAAATAGGCCAACACAAACAGCACTCTGCATTATGGTCTTGGTCATTAGATTAGTTCTGTGCGCACTATAATGGAAAGTTAGAAGTGATTTCAAGGTCTCCTACCAATGCTACACTTTTACAAGGCGGTTATTCCAGACTGACCCTATATTCACTGTTGGCTGCGGTGGAGACCCAGAGGTTGTTGGGAACACCCATCCTCTTGTAGTCGGCCATAGGGTCAATAAAGTTCCACGACTCCTCTCTCTCCTCTTTGTTCACATTGGGGTTGAATGACAGGCAGTACAGTTCACTGTATTTCTCTGGTGTAGGAAGATTGTAATTAAAAGAGAAGTGAATAAAGTTAACTTATAAAAATGTACAAAGACATTTCCCCAGAACTATTTCCAACTGCTTTTGTTAGAAACACAGCTAACACACACACACACACACACACACACACCTGGCCGTGACAACCGGGTGAGGGAGGTGTGCACATCCACACAGTCTCTCTCCTGTGGAATCAGCAGCTGAATCATCCGGAAGTCCTTACAACGCAAGATCAGCTGACTTCCTGTTGGGGTGGTGGGCAGTCTCTCCACACTGCTCACCATGCTGTGCAACACCTGACACGCACGCGCACGCACACACACACGCACGCACGCACGCGCACGCACGCACAAATTGGGGACATGTCTGCTTCTGCTTTCCTAATTCTGCTTCCAAACTATTTAACTCAATTGCAACACACACGCACGCACTCTCACACACACACACACACACACACACACACACACACACACACACAGAGTACAGAGAAACTGCTAAAACAACGTTGCTATGATCTCCAATAAGTCTGCCACATGTCAACCATGTTACTGGGTAAAACATTGATCTTTTGATCGAAATCTTGTGATATTCAAAATCCTTCAAGATGGCGCATAATGTTAAATAGGAACCTCTATAAGCCCCCCCCCCAACCCCCGACACAGCAACTGGCTGTGAGGTGAAATGTGAGTTTGATCCGCTGGATTGAGACAGTCTGCCCCCCACCACACCAGAACATGTCTGATGTCTCACACACAATAACACACGCACCTATACAATATATAAATATCCCAGAGTTCACATCTCTCCACCAGCCATATCTGTCTGGATTACTGAATATAATGTTGAACTTGAAAACAGTGCTTGATGTAGGCTACACAGGTTGATTAATTATTCAAAGGTGCTTTTTTTTTTCTACTGACAGCTGACCATGCAAGACCTTGTCAGCCTACACTTGAATGTAAACAGTAGGTCAGTTTTAACTGCACACAAAAAAAAACCGTGTAGGTAAGAAGGCTTGGCACCTTTAATTTGTGTTCCTGGAGAGTCTTTTTTTATTTTTATAACGGAAACCCCAGAATGTGCTGTCTTACCCAGGTCTCCTTTCGTGTCTCTGGGTTATTCTCTACGAAGATGGTGTGTGTGGCAGAGAGGTAGAGAGTCCCAGAGCTGGGCTTCCTCTGACCAGACCTGCGGTCCAGTAAACGTACATGCTCTACCTGGGGGATAAACAGTGTTAAAATAAGCAACATGTAGGCTACCCTAAATCAGGAAGTCATCATTAGTACGCTTGTTGGTTTTCCTTTGTTTAATGTGGAGCCAGTAGCCTGCGTTTTCTGTGTTGTAGCCAATAGTGTGCGTGTGGCAAGCTGTGAAATGGTATTCGGGTGAATGTAGTTCCTCCCTGGCTTTTCCAAAATTATAAAGGGATAAAATGGTGGTGAATCCTTGCACAATGCACTGTCATGGTTGAGCAAAATGGGACAGCTATAGTATAGTGACACGGTGATGGGCAGGAATAATGTTTAAATATCAATATATATCCGTAATATTGTGTAGGCTACATGTATGCGCTATATCTGGTACAAAATTAATGATTCCATGAAACCGTCCAAATCTGACGGCGAGCATATGGCTCTGGTAGCCTACTGATCATCAAGCACCTCGCTGTATCATCTGAGAGGCGGCCCTAACAGCCTTCTGGATGGATGAAGAGAGAAAGAAGCGAGAACGAGGAGAGTGCCACAGACGGATGCAATGATGTGAGGCTGGCTGGTGACACAAACCAAACAAACAAACAACAAAAAAAGCAGATATGACAAAAACATTTAAAATGCCTACCTTGGGTGTTCGGATGTGTTCCATTACTCAAAGTTATATTGCCGTGGGCGAAACGGTACGGTGCTGAAATAATCCGAGATGATTTCGGGTTCACTCGACAAGCGTTCGTATATCCTTCTATTCTATCAGCAAGCCGAGAAATGACCCGCATATTTCATAATTATTCGTGGATCGGTCTATAATATAGTCTCTGGTCTCTGCCTGTCCCTGTTAAGGTTGTTTAGGCTTATCTGTGCTGAAACCGTTTTCCGTCCGCCTCGACCTGACATTACTGTGCTGCTGATATATCAACACAGAGGCAACCAAGGCTTACATTTACGCATGCGCATCCTCTGCACACCCCCTCTCTCATGATTTGCAAACACTTGTATTGGACCAAATGAAACGTATTATAGGTGTAGAATATGTCATTTTAACGAAATACTACTACTACTACTACTACTACTACTGCTATTAATAATAATAATAACACTAATAATAATAAAGTTAATCTATATTACGTTCTGCCACTAGATGTCACACTAAGTGCACTAGCATCTCATAATTCTTGGACCACACACACACGCACACACACACGCACACGCGCACACTCAGGATTTAATTACTACACTATATAAAAACTACATGGGCAAATTACATGGAATAACAGAACAGAGAACACTAGCTGTAGTGTCTCATGTTCAACATTTATTGAGCCTACACACTTAACTGACTCAAATATGAGTCATAAACTACAATTTGTATGCTTTTTTTAACATGACTATGGCCTCCATACATTGTATTTGATCCAATATTTAGCATATCTCTTGTTTATAGTTTGACGTAGCATACAATATACTGTGCAAAAGTGTATAGCACAGTGTGAAAGCATGCTGTAGTAAGAATGCATTCAAAAACAGATGTTAATAGTTTTTCATTTAACAAAATGCAAAATGAGTGAACAGAAGAAAAATCTATATAAATTCAATATTTGTGTGCTTATCTCCAAAATAGCATACATTCATAGGGACACTTAGTTTAGGTCCTTAAAGAGCTACAATTCTTCTGTGGATTCGGGAAGCCTCAGTTGCTTCTCTCTTTTCATGTAATCCCTGGCAGATGGATGGTGTTGAGATCATGGGTCCTTGAGGGCCATACCATCACTTCCAGGACTGCTTGTTCATCTTTAGGCAGAAAATAGGTCTAAATTACAGTGGCTGTATTGTTTAGGGTAGTTGTCATGCTAAAGAATACATTTTGGGCCAATCAGATTACTTCCTGATGGCTATTGCATGATGGATAAATAGGCTATCTGCCCGTAGGCTTCTCAGCATTTCTCAGGAGGCCATTCATTTTGACCAAATCTCCAACTGCAACCAACATTTGCAGAATTGTATCAAATAACATACAAGAAACCTCCACCATGCTTTACTTTTGCCTGCAGACACTTATTCTTGAAGGCCAATCTCGCTCTCAAGGTATTCAGCAAACAAACTGCACAACACCAGGACATATCCACGTCGGAGGTATGTCTTTTTGGCCTTCAAGCCTTAATGAAGTCCATAACAATGACCAGACTTATCCGGACATTAAAGATAGGCTGTACGATTGTCTCAATGTTTTTCTTTTTTTGTTGTTAAATGGATGAAGTTGTATTACATGGCCGCTAGATGGCGCTATTAGCAGTCAAATATCCACAGGTGCTTGGTGATATATGTGCACCCGACCATCTCTGTTTCAACGTTTGTACGGACAGGTAACAGGTAGGAGGCCTACAAACCTTCCGTTTTTCGAAAATATAACCCCGCGAATGCAAACATAATCCCGTGTTAATAAATGTTTACGTTGTCAAGGTTTTAAAAGGTAAATTCAGGAAGATGTCGTCGTGGTCCCCTAGGATTTCGTTTTATGCTTTTATGATTCTATGCTACTGTAGGCTACGTTGATTTAACGTCTGTAACTATACAAGAGACATTCAATTCCAACGTCAATGTTTAGTGTTTAGTGGATAACTAGATGAACTTGACACTCGCATTATCTAGTAGGCTACCGTATACGGTCATGCCTAGCATGAAAAATGTAGGTACTGTAGGCTGCTGGAGCCTTAAAACTACACTGGAGGACTCAATGTCGTTATATTGGCATTTTAAATTAGGCATACATCCTTCACATGCCATGTTACTGTTAATGGCAGTAGGGGTTAGTTAGACTGGCAAGGAAAGGGCTGAGAGCAGTTTAATAGGTAACTGTCGGTTTTCATAATGTAATTGTGTGCATTGAGCCAAGTGTCAAATCCTCTGACATGACACAATAGAGCATAATGACATTATGCATCACCACAAGAACAAACTGCAACAGTTTACAGTGCAAACCAACTTGAATTCCAGTGTCATGGAGAGTGTGTGTATGTGGTTGTCCAAGCTGCCAGGATGTGTCTGTCTAATATAGCCAATTCTGCTGCATCAGCATTCTCCTTGTTACATAAGAAGCTACCCTCTACATTATCCATGCTGCCTACCTTGGATTAAATAGGCTACTTGGAAAGGTTTCTCCTTGACATTGCAGTATACTGTGTGTAAGCATACTGTACATTTTCTGACCACCGTTAAGTACCAATGTTTTTTCTGAAGGTTTGTCAGAGTAAACTTATGTTGTAGGAATTTAGCACTTTCCCCAACATTTATGTCTGCTACAGAGATGCATTGTCTGAAACCACACACAAGCACAGTGTATTCCATAATTACATTGACACATACTGTAGGTGTGTGTGTGTGTGTGTGTGTGCGTGCGTGCGTGTGTGCACACGTGTGTGTGAATGTATTGGAGCTAGTACACTACAGTGTGTCAGTCAGCAGAAATGCTTGTCTTGCGAAAACCAAATGTGCACAGAACTGTCATAATGGCAGGCACGCATTAAGTTTGTTTGTAGCGTGTCCCTGGTTTTGGGGATGCTTTTCTACACAGTGTTTGTTTTGAAATACAGGCTAGATGTTGGATATAGTCCAGTGTATTTATTATTATTATTCTGTAGTATTGGCTCTAACTGATCTTGGCTTCCAAACAAGAGTAGCCTATTGTGTTAATTTAAATGAACACAATCAGTCATCGTGGCGTTTGCCTTGGACCTCGTAAGCCTAAAGACAGATAACAGATATACTGCCAAGTTACAAGTCTCAGCCAGCCGCTCCCACTCATAGGTGTTTGTGCATGTACTGTGTCTAACTCCATGCATGTGTGTAGGTTACTGTTAGATGACTATATCAGTGTAATGAGCACAGTATTCTTTATGCGTGGTAGCTCTGGACTTGCCCAAAGGATCATGATATAAAAGCAAACTCTACGTGGTCTTATTCATCCTTTTCTAACCAATCCTTGAACCTCGACAGCAATTAAGATTTGCATGCTTTTCCCTGACAGTGATAACACTACAGTCAAGCAGAAGGGGAACAGCTCAAACTAGTTGTGTATTGGGATTAATGATTGACACGGTAATCAGCGCTGTATACTATGCTAAAAAGAGCAACCTACACTGCTGCTACAGACATGGCAGGACACGTCTACTGGCAGAGTGCTTCCATCAGCTGGAGGTGCTGTACACCAGTCACATAGAAGTGCAGGCTTAGGCTATATATTTATTTCCATTGCATGTAACCGTGTAGGCCCGCTTACAGTTGACAGTCTATGCAGTTATAAAGATTTTAGAAAGCGTGCACTTAGCCTTGCATTACAAATACGCTTTCTTGGTGATCAACTACAGTTATTCATTTAAAGCTGAGCTTTAACGTTCTGCTGCATTCAAAACACATTTCATCGGACATGTCTATAACACATCTAGTGATTCCAGAACTGAGCTCTGCTATGCAGGTGGTCTGGTGGTCTCAATCTCTGTTCACCAGGAATGGGAAATGATGTGTCAAATATTTCTGCTTGTGCAACTTGTTGGGTGGGCGGTCATTGGTCGTCATTGGTCCCTTACTGTTATTTTTTAGTTTGGTTGCTAGTCTAGAAGTGGTTCTCCAATACATTAGCACAATCATAATCTACAGTTTAGTTTAAATACTCTCCCATTACTGGTTTACATTTTATCATTCATTCTTTTTATTGTCTGCTGTCTATCCTACTAAGACTTTCTCTACTGCTGAAAGAGCTCAATTTCCCAACAGGAAAAATGTCCCAACATAATCAGTTCAGAAGCCAGAGTATTAAATTGAAGTACCTCATGTTCACCATTTCCAAGTAGATTAAGTTGATCGTTTATTTCTGTACTGGGGACATGGAACAGGGTCACAGAATGGTTCTAAAATCTCAAGGTTGCCATGGTAAGGTCATTGGCGGCTACACATGCAGCAACCAGCAACACATCAGTGAGGTTGTTTTGTGATGGACACACAAAAACAGCTTCCTGTGTCTTGTCAGACAGACTTGAGTTGATTAGAGCTTCTATTTTGGCCAGTGCCGGGTGTCCACAGAGATCTGTGGTGGAGAGATTATTTTATCATTGAAAGCCATGATATAGGAAGCCTTGGAACAGAAAATAATCTTAAAACACGTCTTGTTTTATTTCATGGTAAATAAAATGGTCTTATTATTGGAACATGAAAAACATAGGTCTTTGGTTTAAGTTAAATACTTTCTCTCCTTTTTTGTTTCAATACAGTGCTAATTTGAAACAGATCTGAGCTCCTTGTGCATGCTGGCATTGATAACTACAAATATTAATCAGAATAATTTTATGTTAAAAGTCACAACCCCATTTAATGGGCCTAAATAGTATTTGTGCGTAATTTGCGAATGGGTTTGTAGAGCTGTATGTGTTAAGGTGTCCTATAAGGATGGCAGGTCACTGGTTTGAATCTGGGGTGTGAACGGGTCAGTGAAGCGATATTTTATAAAATTATTGATGAGCTGGCAACCCAGCTCTTATATTACCCTGCTCCTTGGGTTACCCAGACACAAACACAGTGGTTGTGGGTGTGAGCTCTCATCCTTCTTGTTTTGAGACGTGTGTACGCCTGCACACGTGCACTGTGCACATGTCAGTTTGTCTGGCAGGTGCCTGATTTATGTTCATTACCTAATTACCTTGGAATTTGTTTTGTAGTCTAATCCTGGAAACCAACCTTTTCTGTGTGTTCTGTACGATGTAACGCAAGTGATTTGTTTTATTTGATGACACGGTTGTGGTGGTTAGCTATTGACGAGCTATAATCTGACAGATAAACCTTGTTTGCTTTAGTATGCTGTTATTTAGCACCAATTACGAAGTTCAAGTTCCTTGTTGTACGAGAAGATGGTCCAGTCACCTCCAGCAAAGCAGTTGGTATCGGGAACACAGAAGATTGCTCTGTAGGGATATTTAATGGAAATATTTGACACCGCTTTTCCTCGTTAGATTGGAAGATATTACCAAGCGTCCCACTGTGTCAGTGCTGGTGAGGGTTAAAGGCGGTATGCTGCTTCATCCCAGTCTGGGGGCAAGGCTCTGACTCGCCTTAAGTGGCCTATCCACACAATACACACCTATTGAAAACATTGCAGTCGGATAACGGCTGCACTGTTAGTTGGTCAGGTGCCACGCATGAGCGAGCAGATCAAACTTACAAGATGGCGGAGCCCGTAACCCTTGGTTCTCTTATTTCACTGAGCCTTGCGTGCTGAGGTCACTACCTATAGGCCTTCCTTCCTACTGGACGGATTCTGTTGGCCCATGGCAGCTTTACGGTAGCACGTGAAACATGCTTCTCTCTCTCGCTCCCTCTCTCCTGTTTTAGACCACTCTGAACTTAGGTTAAATTACTAGCTAGGCTTTCTTTGGCTGATTGGTATTTGCACACAGACAGACAGTATAATTAGGGATGGCACCATCCAGTTTTTTCAGTCCCGATACCAATACAGATACTGGCACTTTGGGTATCGGCCGATACCGAGTACCGAGCCGATTTCAGTGTTAAATTAAATTTTAAGTTAAGTTGCAAAGTAAATGACAGCCAATCTCTATTTTAGTGCTTGGATGCATTTTATAAACCTGCTGCTGATAGTGTGGTCTGGGTAGGTTAGACATGGCTGATGCTTGACAGTAGACGCATGTAAATTAATTGAATTGGATCAGCCCCATAGGTCGATTACAACTGTCCAATTGTCATCGATACCGATCCAGCTATTTAAGTCAGTATCGGACAGATTTCCGATCTCAGTATCGTATCGGTGCCGTCCCTAAGTATAATACATTTCTTTATGTGTTTTGTTTGTTCTTCTTTTGTTTTCTTCTCTGCACTTTCACATGTTTTCTCTTCGTTCCCTTCCTCCGTTCCTTTTCTTCTCTCATCTGATAACGGGACAGGGTTCTCTTATTTCTCCCCCTTTTTTTTCCTCTTTTTATTTGTGTCCTCTGTCCACACTGTCTAACTTGTGTAGCCAATCGCAAGGGGCCTTTTGGATGCTTAGCAACAGCTTAAATTGCTTGAGGGACCTGTCAGGGCCCTCCCTCTCTTTATTTCTTGGTTGGGGTGGGGTGTGTGTGTGTGTGGGGGGGGGGTGTATGGAGGCTGACCAGGGTAGGTTACATGTCTGTCACACACGTGTATCAGACAGCTTCATGCCCGCTCCCTCTGTAAACACACAGTTAAAGGTACCCACGCTAGTCCTTGAGGAAGCAGTGTGTGTGTAGGCATTTGGAATGTATTTTCCACCTGACAGCACGCACACACACACACACACACACACACACACACACACGCTTCTTGTTATTGCAGCACTGGCTCGGCTCAGCAGTGCGCTCGTGTTTCAGAACCAGAGGTCTGCCCCACCCCCATTCTTTCCCTTCTTCTCGTACACATTTGACACACACAACTGTGATCTTTTTCCCTCTTCCCAGCTACATTCACTCTCCCTCCCCTTTTTCACATTTTCTTCCTTGCTCCGTCCTTCTTTTTCACTAACTCTCACTCCCCCTCTCTCTCTCTCTCTCTCTCTCACACACTCCCCCTCTCTCTCTCTCTCTCTCTCTCTCTCACTCTCTCTCTGCCTGGCGTGCGTCGCTGGCGTCCCTCCCCGCATATAGCAGCACTGCGATGGGATAAGATGCAACAAACATGACGGGCTCAGCCTGGAGAGGCACGACGCAGCGCGTGTGTGGATCCTGCGGCCAAAGAGACGGCGTTGTGCGTACGCAAGTGTTGGGGAGAGGGCGAGCCGAAGGAGCCTTTCTGGATTGTTCTTGGATCGACGGCAAGAGATGAAGAATACTGTTGGGTAAGTTAAGCTATGGCAACAGCTCTGCCGTGTGTGTGTGTGTGACAGGGCATAGGTCTACTGGAGAAGCAAAGTTTCTGTGCACTTTGAGATCATGGCTGGTGCTCAAACTCTAGAAAAACAAGTCAGTTATTTAACTTTAACCTTGCTCCTTGATTATAAATTATACATATTTTAGTTTTAGACTGCTCTGAAACAGAAGTTCAAGGTTATCAAGAAAACATATTTTTACAAAAGTGAGTGTTTCTGTCCATCCAAGCAAAATATTATAGGTGCATTGACTGCGTCCATGTCTCAACACAAAAGAAGAGTCTATACTGTATATTAAAGGTATAGACAGCTATTGCAAGCTAATTGTAAGATAACTTAGGTAAAATTCACGGCACACTGCAATTTACTGCACTTTGCTTTACAATGCGTTTCTATGTGTGAGGCGGAACTGCAGAGGGATTATGATTTGAGCTCAAAGTTAGCAAGCGTTCTCCAGAATTACTGACTCATTTTTAGATGTTTGTTTTACAAATTTGGAAAGCAAATTAAGTCAAGCCCTCTGTCTGTCTGTCTGTCTGTCTGTCTGTCTGTCTGTCTCAATGAGTCTTCTCTCAATGAGAAACATCTTATTAATTTAACACTGTTATCAGATCAGTACTACTCTGCTGGGGGTAAATCTCACTTTAACTATTTAGAGACTGTCTGAACCCTAACCTAATGTGTATAGTACTAGGCAGCAAGAGCTGACATAACAATAAATATTCAGATGTATTATGCTTTATAACCTAATGCTAAACCAATTTAAAAAACAGTATTTTTATAAGTGTAGACTTATTGTCATGTGATATATACCATAACAAATGAACAGTATATCCACATACAACTGTAATGGACACGATGACATAATTGAGTGTCATGTCCAAGTATCGATGCTTATTGATATTGGTGGTATACATTAGCACCACGACCATTAGTGTGTTATGTAATGGACCACGCTGTGCTGCAGTATCTTGGTGTAACCTCAGGGTACCAGCAGCGCGGCAGAGTGGCAGCTAACGAGCCAGTGCCGTATATCTCTATACTGCTGTCGTCATGGCACTGCGTCTCGCTGACTCACTCGCTCTCACCGGCTTATTTCTCACCGCTCTATTTTAAACATCCTCTAAGGATAGATGGCAGGTTATGGTAGCTGTGTCTACACAGCACACGCATGAGCACATCTCCTGCGTGTGCGTGTTCAGGTGTCCGCATCATGGCAAAACAAAGCAGTTGGCACTCACACTGTCCTCTTGCGGAATAGCTAACCATGTTCTTTATTTCTATGACAGCCACTGTGTGTGTGTGTGTGTGTGTGTGTGTGTGTGTGTGTGTGTGTGTGTGTTGGGGGGGGGGGGGTGAGAGAGAACGTGGGAGAGAAGTAAGCAACAATCATCCATTGTTCTACTCTAATATGATGCAGCAATAGGTCTACATTATCTAATTAATATACACGCATGCACACACACAGTTTATGTGTGTATATATATTTACATAAACATGTATTCTGAACTGTAAGGGTATAAAGAAGTAATGTTCAGTGTTATGAGGGTATTGTCAACTAGCCTCTCAGGATGAACTGGGATCAGGCCTGGTCCAGGGTAAAGTGCTGTTCAGATGATGCTAAGCATTTAAATAGTCCAATAAATATGTTTCATTGCCTTAGAACAGTATAGCAACAGGATGCAAGCAGGCAGTAGCTCAGCCATGGATCCTATTTAGCGCGCACATGTTTCTTCTTGTGTTGATTACTGCGTGTACGCTAGTGACTCGGCCTGCCCCTTGAGGTAGAAAGTGGTATTACATGGTTTAGAGGCTTTCAGGGCCTGAATTCTCAGAAAATATCTCTACAAAGCATTACATTACATAGAGGTCTGACATATTATCAAAACTGATATTTCTTATACCGCTCCTTTTGGTTGCTTTTTAAAAATGTTTTAAACTCAACATATTACACGTAGCACCTTTTAAGTAGCCTAATTAATAAAGGTACCAAGTGCAAGACACCACAGTTAAGGAATCAAAGATATCTGTTTAATGAGTAGTTTACTCCATTCAGTAGGTCAAGCATTACAGGCTCTCCAAGCAGAGAAGATTACGGTGGGCTAGTCAGAACAATACGTCTGTAAGCCATGTCAAAAGGCTTCTGCTGGCGTCGGCTGTAACTGGCACTGTACGGAATACGCACAAAGCAACACACACATACTAATGCACACTTTAGACATCCTGAATGGCATTAAAGAACCAAAGGAACTGTCAAGATGTGGAAATGGGGCATAATACATCCCCTTTATCTATATAAAACCAATTTTACCTACGTACGGTAAACTTCGGTAGACTTCCTAGCATCTTTCTCGGATACTGAAGAATTTCCATACTGCAGTGCATACTAATTTTAATGTAGGTAGGCTACCATGATAGCTAGCTACATACGTCCGATGTAGCATAACTCGAGTTACATTTGTCTATTTGCCTACTTTGATGACCATCATAAGGCTACCAGCATTGGTAAGTCTACTATAGTCCACTATTCAATGCCCCACCCTCCTTGGTTGTTGCTATAGACATCCCCTGTAAAGTAAGCTATTTGCACTGGACATGTAGGCTAATGGTGTTTGATAACAGATATATTCCAAAAGAATTAATAGCACATTTCTCAAATAATAGTTCTGACAATGACAAACATGTAGGCTATAGACTACAGGAACAGCAATATCCTAACATAACAGGGTAAGTCAGCCTACATTGGTTTATTTTAAGATAATGTTTAGTCCTATAGTTTTCATTATCTTTGCTTGCTTTAGACATTGGTTTAGCGCACCAGGATTGGTCTCTTATCGATCTGGATCTCATAATCGCACAACACGAAACTTTACTGTAGGCTACCATACAGTAAAGTTAGTTTTCGTCTTGGATAATCCGATACCATCCCTTTGATGTCCTGTTCTTGTGTTTATGTTGATATCTCTTCTTGCATTTTTGGCTTCAGAAAAGCGAAAAAATACGACACCCCCCTCTAAGGCTTTTAGGATGTAAAACCATGTGTAGTCTAAAACGTGCACCATTTTGGCATTTTCCCATCAAAGCTTGACGGCTGATCAATGTGAACCCTTTGAAATGTCTTTCTAGAATAATCTAAAGTGCTGTTTTCAGTCCACCCCCTTCAGGCCGTAACCCAGCATTGAACAACAATGGAGCAGAACTGCAAAGGAGAGAAATTAGGAAAACAAATGCCTCGGTCACTCTTATGGAGTGGAAAGTTAGTTGGAAGATAAACACACTGCGTCTGCTGGGATTGTAAGAAAGGACGGACAGAAGTGAAAGGAACCTGAAGAATAGTTTCTAAAAAAATTTTTGACTTTCAGATGGTTGTTGTGATGCTGGCCTGCCTTGGTAGGTTGACAAACCTCCCTGCAGTCAATTTCCATTGCGTCATTTTCACATGTGTATTCTTCTTGCATAACAATGAGTTATCTGAAATATTGTAAAATCAGTTGGAGCCAAGAGCCTTGTGTCTGTGGGTTGTCTGTGATTGGTATTGTTCTACAGTTTGTGATTTTCATGTGTTATTGCTAGTTAGATGCATGGAAAGCAAGGTTATGTCTGTTTTAGTCATTAATTTGTTTTCTCTCGCTCTATGCAACACACATTGCATACCAGCCTTCATACATGCATAGTATACATAAAATGAGAATTGTGAAAATGGTAACTAATGGCATTGGTTAATTGTAAGTTGCCAAGTGAATGTAGCTTTATATTGCATTAGAATAATAATTTCAATATGTTTGATATTACTTTTAAAGAATCAGTCATTAAACTAAATGTCTATTTAATTCATGGCATGAGGTAATCGAATACAGACACTTGTTCAGAGACACTCTGTCTAACCTTCCACACTTGAAATTCTAGAACCTTCTATTCTAGAATGGGGTTAGGTTTGACAAAAGCACATTACCAAAGTCCTTATAGGCATAGGCAAGCTGTATTCTCACGCTAAGGTGATATCAAAACCTGCAGATTGTTTTGCTGCAGGTCAGTGCTGAATACAAACGAGACTCTATTTTGGTTTACCTACATTTAGCTGGATGTGACCTTTATAATTTGTAATACTGAGGTCAGTATCTGACTAACTGAATTCAAATTGCATCCACCTAGAATTGAAGCCTGTTCTTTAGTTTACATTAGTTCTTTGCACTGGCCTTTAATGAGCCAAAGATATTGTAGTGGACATTTGGTTTAGAACAATGACATTTTTGGGATGAATAACTTCTCAATCTTGAGTATCATTCATTTGAAAAGAATGTGATACAGCAATCTAGACAGCTCGCATTATTGTGCGCACACACATGCGTGTCAAAGCCCAAGCACCACCAGCAGTTTAAATAAAGTCTGTGTTAATTAGAACCTCCACACTGATTAATTCCTTGCTACTCAGGTTAGTATCTTAAGTTTATTGGTGCTTGCTTTGTTATTGGCCATCCAGTTGTATGCACATTGTTCACTGGTGCCTTCTTAATCGTGTAATCTCTCTCTCTCTCCTCATTATCTCTCTCCTACCTTCCTTATCCTGTGACATGATGCATGGCAGGGTCCTCACAATTCACCTCACACAGAGGAAGTCAGTTTTAGAGGGCTCATGCCAGTACAAATTGTGCCTTGGGTTAGCGAACACCAGAGAGATACTAAATAAATACAATGATAAAATAAATGTACTGCATTTATATAGAGCTTTCCTAACCTTCCGGCCACTCAAAGCGCTTTACAGTATTGCCTCACATTCACTCATTCACGCACACAAGGCTGCCATGCAAGGCGTGACCAACCACCGGGAGCAGTTAGGGTTGGGTGTCTTGCTCAGGGACACCTCGACTCAGATAGGCTGGCACAGGTTTTGCACCGCCAGACTTACGTAAAGTCTGGGACACACACTGGCTAACTGCATCGAGATCCCCCTATTTGACAGGAGAGGAATTTTGATTGACATGCTGCGAGATTAGGAATATACAGATTATGTGAGTGAAAATGCAAACAGCCAATGAAAATCGATTTCCTCACTTCCAAAAAGTCGTCGCATTTACTAGGGTGTGTATATTTGTATATCAGACGTGTGGCGTAGTGCTAAAGGACGGAAGAAACCGAGACTAGGGTGGCACCCCAGCCACGCTGAGGTGAGGTGCAGCTGCCTGTTGGTATAGTAGCCTTGCCGATTGGCAGTAGAATTTGTGTTTAATAGGGCTACCGAGGCACGCTGTGTCAGTACCTCACGCATTATGGATGAATGTTACGAAGGCCAGGATATCACCCCTCTCTCTGTGTTTTTAAGAGCGTGAACAATGGCTTAATGTCAAATGGTGGCAACATCTCCAGCCAAAGATATAAATAAATACCAGTGGTTCGTGTGAACAGTAAATGTCAGAATTTGTGTAGGTGTGAAGTAAGCCATGTCTTCCTGGCAGTGAGACTCTTACTGCGCTGTGTGTGTGCCTGAGAGAGCTCAATTCTCTCTCCATCCATCGCCTGGAGGTTTCCATGTCATATTACACGATAATGGAGCAGTGTCCTGGATCCAAATGCCTTTATATAGTGCCTTCTTTTATTCTGACCCACATTGATGCAGGCTGTAACACACCACATAGACAACTCACAGCTAGTGTGCTTAGCTTCACACAGCACTAATTAATGTCTCCACCTTGTCCTGAAGAGGGCAGCATTTAACTCCTGGCCTGTACCATAGAATATGGCATTTCCTCTGCATTATTTCAGTTTTTGTCAGGTTGTATTCACTCCCTTTTTATTCCTTTGCCACTTTTCATATATATTTCTCCTATTTTGCCTGTAGTTGTCCTCTTCCTGTGTCTCATTATGTAGAGACAATGGGTGCATTGCATAAAATATGAAAGAATCTTCAGTTTTTTACATCTTCTGATAGTGTTTCATCTTGTTTGGAAAATAAATCTACGGTTATAGTTATGAATGTTAAGGCCACTAAATGAAACCACAAATTGAGTAATGTATTTAAATGATTTTTATTTCCCCCCCAGATGTTTTCAACGATAAAATACCATCTTCATTACGATGCCAAGAAGAGTTCAGCAGTCAACAAGTGAATTCTCTGCTTAATAGAGCAAACATAATGTACATTTTTGGGACTGTTGGAACTGCATGTGAAAATATTAATGAATAATACATAATATGCTAGCTATCAAGTCATCAAAGTTGAATGGATTTGTTTTGCATACACATCCATTCACTTTTACAGTGAGGTTTTCTAGTATTCTGACAATTGCACCAAGGAAGAGAATAAACAAGAACATGTAGCATTTTCTTGAAATGTCAAATAAGGATCTTCAGCCAAAACTTATTTTACCTGAGAGCTTTACAAAACTGGAAGAGCACTCTAGAGCAAGATCCATAGCTAGGATTTTGGACCTGTAACGGGCTTTGGTCAGCATTGAATTTCTGCTCGTAGCAGAGCATGGATTATAATTTCTGAGAGCTCATAGAGCTACCACATATTCGCGGCTGCCACCCTCCCTACCCAGAGATGAGTGGTTCTCAGTCCGGGCAGAGAGTGCCTACTCTGGGCAAGAGCGGGCCCGTCATGAGGCTCCCTCTCAGCAGAGCTGGCGACCAGAACGGCAATGCCTTCCCACTTTCCTCCTCCTCCTCCTCCTCTCCAAGCTCCTCCTGCCTGGGGGAGTCGTCCCCTGATTCGCTGCGGAGTCTGAGCAGCCTCAGTGGCTGCTGCAGCGCCGGCAGCCCTCCGGACTACGACGCGTTTGAGGTCAACGCGAGGGCAACGGTGACCACGGCGACAGACGCCGGGGGCGTCGTGACCCTTTCGAAGTGGCTGTCAGGAGGGGAGGAGAGTCAGGATGCCGCCGCGGGGAATCTGCAAACCTTCTCTGAGCTTTCCGAATCCAACGACAACTCTGTCTACGTCGATGCCCGCAGCGGCGGAGGTGCCCGGGGCAACAGCAACCACGTGCCGGCCCTCTTGCTGACCAACGGTGGCAGTCGCAGAAACGGAGCGAGCATCGTTCACGACGACGGCAGCAGTGGAAGCAGCATCGGGGAAAGGCGGGGTTCTACGTCTGCCGACTCGGACGCAACGGAAATCCCGGCTGATGATGATGATGATGATGGCCTCTTCCTCTCAGTGAGCTCAGACACTGTACTTGGCCCCACCGGCATGACCCCCGCTCGCTTGACCAGTCGACCAGTCCTGAGTGGCCGTGGTGTGACCTCCCTCTCCACCGCCACCCGCGATGACCCGCTAACCCTAACACAAGCTCTTGCGGCGGGGGCGCTTGCTGCAGAGATATCTGAGCACGAGGCGGATGGTGCGAAGATGTCCCGTTTGACGGATCTCCCGGCTGAAGATCCAGCAGCAGGTGCAGCGGTAGCTAGCAGTGACAGTAACAAAGGAAAGGCCCCAAACGCAAGGGTCACCGTGGCCAGGACGTCTCGGCCACCCACAACGGTGAATTCCACTGCTACCAATACAGCATTATCTGCACCAGTGAATCCATCTAGCAATATGACGGTGAAGACACCACCCAGAAAGGACCTTAAGAATGTCAAGGCTAAAGTTGCATCTAGGCCCGCCCTCTCAGCACCCAAAACACCCAATCAGGTGCAGTTCTCTATTAATTCTGTTTCTCAATTACTTAATTGTGTAGGTTATTGGTTGTTCCCTATGTGTCTAACTGCTAATCTGTATCTCTGTTCTACTCCACTATAGAACAAACCTGTTTCCGCCAGTGGGAAGAGAACTGTTGCCAGGAAGGTGGAAGTGCAGATTGTACATGTGTGGAAACAATCAAGGCCGTCAGCAGGCCGGGCTAAAACGGCAGCGGTGCTGAAACCCGTCCGGGACCGGACCGCTGATCTCAGGACTGTCACGTCCAGTCAGTACGCGGGGTCCAAAGAGCCTGCCCAATCAGACAAGAAGAATGGTGTGGCGGGTAATGCAACACTCTCCAGCTCCATCAGCTCTCTGGGGTCGGAGGTCGCTGAGGAAGGATCGCTGCAATCTCCCACTGAGGAAGTTCAGGTTCTTTTCCTAAATATAGCAGAAGGCAATAGAGTGACAGTAGATGGTACAAAGAAACCAAAGATCCAATCTACTGCGATGGAAGCTAAACAGACTTCAAAGAAACATGACATGGTGAGCACCGTGTGTTTGCGTGCATGCATACATAAAGGTCACTATTGTCTTAAAGGCATGTACATAGTTGACATGTGACATGTTGACGTAATCTAGGCCATGGAAATGGATCCAGTGTGAAAGGTAGACCGAAAACAATAAAGGTTCAGTGTTGACATGAACTGGGACACACCATCTGTGATATAGCCAGTGGTTGTTGGTTGTTTTGACACCGGCAGGTCATGTCTCGTGTGTCCTGGTGACGTTGTTCACAGATCTCTCTATTTTCCAAAGCCACTTGAAGGCAGGTACCCATAAATGGCCTTTTCTACAACTGTTACCAAGTGAATGTTGGTTTGTTTCTCCTAGACATTTATACTAGTTATAACCCAGCAGAGGGTAAGTTACTAGCTTCTTATATTAAATGTTAAAGGCAGGGTTAGTCATTCTCAAGAATGCTTACCAACCTCAAATCAAACCAAATCCCTCAGAAGCTCCGCCGCCACACATTGAAACGTATTGTGAATCCAAGTGCGTTTTATTCATGTGCCTGTTTGCAGAGCCATGGCTGGGTAGAACAGATTTTTTTTTTCTGCACGCACAGAGAACGGAGATACAGTATTTGGTGAAATTGACAGTGTTATTAGCTGACTATACCTTTAAACAATTTAGTGTGCTTAAAGTGTTGTTTAACAGGTGTGTGATAGGTATGGTGGGGGTGTATGTTCTTCAAAGGGCTACAAAGCCAGTCAGTAAGTCAACCTGTCCTAGCAGCCCTAAGGCAGCCTCAGGAGTTCACCTCTTTAGCTGTTGAACAGGTTTTTGATATTTGTGCTTATATACATGCTTAGGCCTATACATGTATGCATTAGAAGAAAATGACAACAAAATAGTTTAGCATTTCAGTCTTCAATTTAAAGACTAACTCAAATTGTTTTTAAATTAATATTATTCTTTAAATTGTGCAAATTTAGCACTCGTTAATTTTTACCACTGATGATTTATATCTTGAAATACCGTATCAAATGTTTCAATATAAACTCTTGGTTAAATGCATATTTGTTACATATCTTGATCTCGCAGTATTCCCAAATAACGGTGCTTCTCAGTGCATTATATAGACTCTATTCTGCCACCTCAAACAGCCCAAGTAATTGATGTGCAAAGAAGCGTGGTTGAGAGGGAAACAGCTTCTCATATTTGCTGGAATTGCTGCTACTCTAACATTGTCCTCTCTCCATCTTGGCTGCAGCTAGCGCTTGCAGAGCTGCCACCTAGCATGTCAACACATGATTTAGTGTGTGTCGGTATGCATGCTACAGTAATCCTTGGGCTCAGCCGCTTGGCTTGGCTGAAATGTCAAGGGAGCTTTTAGCTCATTTCACCTTTTTATGAATAAGCTCTGTGTTTGGCTCTCTGTGTGTTCATGGGCGACTAGGTAGAAGCTGTCGGCTACCAGGGCTTTAGTACGACAACGAACATGAATCAAGCCTGGAGATATTTGAGATTGTCTTGAGATGTGTAGTTGAGTAGTTTATAGAAGTGTGTGCCGTCGAGAGGAGCGTTCCACAGTAAGTTAGAAAGTATTGGCTAAAAGTTGCTGCCAGCTATGTCAACACAAATTGTTCAACCTAGAATGGTTCCTTAACGTAGAGCGGAATCTTTTCCTTGAACAGAACGAGATGGACGCCAGACCGTTGTCCACAAACTCACTCCATGTGTGCTGGTGTTTATAGAGCAAGGGGGGGAGAGAGAGAGAGGGAGGGAAAAGCAGGCCTGGTCCCAGTCATGATTCCCAAGGGATATGTAGAACACAATAGCAATAAAAAAAAAAGAAATGGTTTTAAGCCTTTATCTGGTTAAAGCACACTCCCAAACCCCTCCTTCTCTTTCTCTCACTCTTACTTTTCTGCGCTGTTTCAATCTTTCTCCTCCCCCACTGTCTTACACACACACACACACACGCACACTCTCTCCTCCCCTCTCTTCCTTCACTGCCTCCCTCTCATCCACGCTTCACATTTCTCCCTCAGAAGCGAATGGCAAACACCATGGTCTCTGTACGCAGCTCCGAGCTGGGGTCTTTAGGCTGGGACGCTGTCACTAAACGCCAGCTCTTCCTGCAGAAAGTTTCCTCCAAGCTGGGGCCTGGTGCCAGGCCACAGGGGAGAGGACTCAGAGGAGAGAAGGGGGCCCTGGGAGCGAGCTGCGCCTCAGGACCCACCCCACCTCCAGGATTGAGGACCGGACCTCCAGGACAGGGCAACCCTGGCAACAGACTAGCCCAAAGCGAGGCCTCCTCATCGGGGAAGGATAGCCAGAAGGCTGGGTATGGATCTCTGCCCCAAGGGAGACCAAACCAAAGTCAAACCCAAAGTAAGTTGAACACTTCGTTTTACTTGTGCAAGTACACACATAGGTACAATAGAAGTGGAATTTGTCTGTTTGTGTCACAGCGAGAGGCACCGTGTGTGTATTTTTGTTAGTACACGTGCATATTTGTGTGATTGCATTTGTGTGTGTGTGTGCGTGCGCGCGCACGTCTGGCCAGTGTCTCCGGCCAACTCAGGAAATGACACTGCAGAGCTGCGACTTTAAATGCCTTTCACATTCCAGCAGACACCAAAACACACTGCTACATGTGCTACACACACGCCGGTAGGTACACATGACACGCACGCTTAATTGTACCAGCACACGCATCTCTGCATATTTCTGCTCTGAGGGATTAGTTTGTGTGCATGTGTACGCAGAGCTGGAATTAAGTGCGTTTACGGTGGAACCTGTCATCGTCCTTTTGTTTCAGATGTTGTTTACTGCGTGTGCTCACGTGTGTGCCTGAGTTGAGACTCTCATCCAGTTGCAGGTCAGGGAGTTGTTGTTGTTTTTGTCATCCTATTTGTGTGTCTCACTTTGAGGACTTTCCCTTCCTTTCCCCCTAGAGAAACATAATACATTCTGTGTGTGTGTGTCATTGTTGTGTTGTGAACTCTAGAGGGTGGCTAGTGTAATATCAGTTGGTAGCTGCTGCATTATATAAGTGGTTGACAGAGTAAGACAGTGTATTGGCCAGACATTGTTACATGACATCTTAACCTGTCGTGTGTGTGTGTAACTCAACCCTTGTTTCCTCTTGGTTTGAGCGAGGGACTTAACTGAAACATGTACTGTATGTAAAGAAGAGGATATTTTGTGTGCATGGTTGGGAGAGGAAGAGAGGGACTGGTGGGATAGCCAGATCGTTCTCCTCCTAAAGGTCACATTCTGTTGGACAATAGCCTGTCTGTCTTTGTCCCTGACACAACTTCAGCCGCCATCAATGGTTCTTTGAGTATTTTTGTGTCGAGGCATGCATGGAGATTTTGCCTTGTACCAATCCATGTGTGTAATGTAACAACCATCATTAATTATGTAATGTTTGGGTTTTTACTAAGGTTAGTAACAGTTGTTGCTAAGGTAACACAGCACTCTGTGGCACAGTACCACTATTTGACCACCGGAGGTCATGTTTCGTGTGTGATATTGTTATTTTTGATGAATAGTTTGTGCTGTTCCTTCTATGACTCATAGACTCTTGCAGGCTTTAGGACCCCCTCAGATCACGCTCATCAGAGGGAGGCGTATTTATTTCCATACTTTCCATTCTTTCTTTATAACATGCTTATGAATGTTCCGTATCTCCCTAATTCTTCAGTTTATCTACTTTAATCTCTTGATGACTCCCTGCTTCAATTGAGTGTACACACATTTGGGCAGAACACTACACACATTCCCAAGCACATTGTTGTTCTGAGTTGTTGTCCTGTTGTGTGCTGGGGAAGAATGTGTGATGCATTCAGGAATAAAGTGACGTGGGCAAGAGACACGGGAGAAGCTGTTTTTCAGATGATCGTCGTACTGTAGATTAGCAGGCTCCTACCGCAATCCTCTCTTCCGTTCCATTCTTGAGGTGCACTAGCAAGGATACGTAAAACGCTGATTACGATATATATTCACTGAATGATTCAGGATAATTAGTCCCCCTAGTCCTAGAATGTTCAGTCGAGATTCCTAGTCCCATTGTTGATGTTGACATGACTCTTATACATTTGCTTGTTTATAAGATGCTTCCTACGCCCCCCAGAGTGTCATAGCTTGAGAGCATTCAACACAGCTGTGTGTGTGTGTGGGGGGCACTCTGCTGTTGGCAGGTCTCAGTATGTCAGGCTGTTGATATTGAGCGTGCGTCGCTGCCTGAACCTGCATGACGGTACAGTACATTCTGTGCTTGTCGGTCAGCAGGACACGGACACGGACACACACACACACACACACACACGCCCACCTCCTCGTGTGTTCCTGACCACACCATGTACAGGTCACCACTATCTACTGATCGCTGATCCTTGTTAGGAAATTGAATAGCCCCATTTACTGTTCGCAAACAGTGGCTGACATACGAAGTATGGTGGAGTTTAATAGCAACAAGCTATGCAGGAGCATAACCAACAAGGATCACATTGAATTGCTTGCGGTTCCTGGTGCTGTGGGTTTACACAGGGCGCTAATATTATCCTCTGACGTGGTGAAATGTCAAATGGTTTTTAACGAGGTGACGTAATTTAGTATATCGTTGGACTAATTATATTTCCTAGGGACTCCTTAAGGATAAGGACTTCTGTTGCCAAAACGTGTGTGGATAATATGATAATATTAGTTAATGGGTGTATTGACAGAAACGCAGGTTTCCTTTTTCGTACAATTGAAATGACGCACTTCCCGTCAACTCTGGTGTCTCTGTTAAATTCACAACCAGTTCCCCTTTGTTTCCAGTATGCCATTGCTGACTGCTCCAGTCTGGGCAGAAGTGAGATTAGTGCAGTGCATTACATTCAAAACAAATGGGGAAATGATCATAGTAGAATTAGCAGTAGTTTACTTAGAAATGTTCTCCTGTTTACCAGGGAGCTTAGTGGTTACTGAGGTTGTATCCCAGCTCATCGGTCCTGGGTTTAATCCCCAACACGTGCCGACAGGCAAGTATTCCTTGGGTAAGATGCTTAACCACTGCTCCCATTGGATACAGTGTAGTGTCTTCTATGTAACTATCACACTGTATTGGTTGCAGCCATTTTCCTTCCCTTTTCTTTCATTAACACTAGTTTGCTCTCTCTCACTCTCTCTCTCCCACTCACTCTCACTTACTCACTCTCAGGTATTCCTAAACCTCGCACCACCGCAGAGCGACCTTCTGGACTTGCTGCCCCAGGCTCTTTGACTTCCAACCCCAAACTAACAGCCAGTCAGCTGCCAGGTGGACGACCTGCGCCCTCCGCGTCAAAGCTTCCTGTTAAGGGATTACCCACAAGCCTTAGCTCCTCATCGCTAGGTAGCAACACCAGCGAGAGCAATGGAACAGCAGCGACGAACAAAGGTGTGTAATACAACCTTTTTAACACTGATGTAGTTTTTATTTCTTTAACGTTCTTATCCACATGAAGTAAATAAAAGGTTAAATGTTGCTGTCTTTGGCAGTTCATCTTCCTTCTGGCCAGTGTTGTTGGCTTCTCTGAAACAAGCATGCACTACACTGTACACATCAGCTCCTAACCTCTTAGACACGGGCATACAGTGTTGTGCTTACAGTGCATCGCACTACACAACACTGCACTTTCTCACACACATGCACGCACACTTCTAAATCCTTGTTCTTGGTGTGGTTAAAAACAAAGTACACACATGCATTAGTCATCACACGGCCCTTAGGAATGAGGGAATGTCGTGTGCAGCAATATCCCTTCTTCCTGCATAGAGGTCAAAGAGCACATCTGGCTAGGCTTAACAAACACAGACTTGACTTGAGTGTAGGTGTGCATGTGTTTATCTCATATTCACTATTAGGCGTGCTTGCCTGCCTGGTGATTTAAGCTGACGGATAAGGTGTAGATTGTAGAGCTTGCATTTGTCCAGTGTAAGTGTCTTTAGGGGGTTAATGAGATAGTGGAACACATTGGGATTTGTATAAGAGATTAAGATAATGTGTGTGCACGCGTGTATTGGAAGGGCAGGGTTTAATGGAATCAGTCTAAATAATGTTAGCAGCAGCAGCAGCCCATGACCACAGCTCTCTACAGAAGAAAGTAATTGAATATTTGTCTTTGGAAGGATAATGATGATTGTTGGTCTTTAAAAAGTAACCTTAATTGGGACTTCTCTAATCTAACCCACATCAAACATCAGTGTGATGGTATTACAGATACAGAGCCTGCACATAACCAGGTTGTCACTGTAACCGGGTGATGTCAAATATGTCTTGTTCCCATGGCAATTGTTAGTATATTTTACACCTGGATTTTGGTTGATCAGTGTACTGTTAAATGT
Source organism: Amblyopsis rosae (assembly GCA_025399935.1). NCBI lineage: Eukaryota > Metazoa > Chordata > Actinopteri > Percopsiformes > Amblyopsidae > Amblyopsis > Amblyopsis rosae. The sequence continues at coordinate 35,026 of JAODTR010004111.1, read as the reverse complement.
TCCAGTATGAAGTATGAGTTCAACTGTTATTTATTCACATAACATTATTTTGTTACTGACTGACTGACTCAGACAAAGTGTGTTTTTCTATAGATGTAGATAATATCTCCCTACACCCCTGAACACACATGGACGCACAAATGAAACACACACTAATAGATGTGGTTTTAGTCCACGCAGCACAATAACCCTACTGTAGATTGATATTGATTATCCTAGGCTGTTCTCAAAGAGATTTACAGCCATAATTGTAATTATACCAATCAATGAGTCATTTGACAGTTCCTTTAGGATTAAGATTTATGTGTTTGGTGGGTAAGACTGTGTGGGTGTTTTTAAATGAATGCATTTATACTGTGTGTGTGTGTGTGTGATTTAAAGATTTGCCTTTGTGATTCTTCTGCTCGTATTCTCCCACACACAGCCTTGCCATGGGAATTAGTTGCAATTTTAGTTTGGAACACAGTTTAAACGGTATCAAGATTATGAATTTACTTGTATTATTATTTGCACATAAATGTACATGTAACATTTTTGTGGTGCTTCAGGTGTTTGTGTCACATGAGGTGTTTTTGTGTGCAATACAATGGGTTGTGATGAGCACTCCATGGCTTAGGCGTTCTGCTCCCACGTTAACAGTTCTATTCCGACTCACACCTGTTGAACACTGCCTGTCCCCCTGCAGACACAGCTTCGGCAGGAGCCAAGGTGGATGAGCGGCCCAGCCGAAGTGCTCCACCAGTGCCCGGCCCGAGCACGGCCAAGCCCTCAGAATGCACCACCACAGCTAACGCTAGCAGCACTAGCAGTCCCGTCGCCAACGGCAACGCTGCAGCGGCTGCCCCCAAGGCCCTGGGCATGAGGGGCAGAGCTTTCTCTCTGCAGGGCAGGGCCTCCACCACAGGCAAGGAGGCTGTGTAGATAGAGCACACACAGCTATGGTCACTGGGCATCTTTGTGCTGCTTTCTGGGTCACATACAGGGAGATGACAGTGGGAGGGAGTGGGAGAGGGAAAGGGAGGGAGAGAAAAGATTGAGGGAAGGACAATGACATTAATGCCTCCCCATGTCATCTTATCAGTGTTAGGGTAACTGCTGTACTGATACTGTGTTATGTCAAACACTGGAGACCGTGTTTCTATCAGCATCAAAGCCTAATATGTGATGCAAGCCATTGGAACACAAACATGTACTACTGTAAGTGTTGTCCTACTGTGTTGCTAGCCTAACCTCTGTGCTGAGCCATGACTCCGTCTCCACCATCTGTCTGTAGGTCTTAAGGCTCCAGCAATCACAAGTAACGCCAAGTCATCGACCACCAATCAAACAGCAGCCAAAGCAGCTGCCGTAACCAATCAGACGTCGGCAAGGCAGCAATCCCAGTATCCGTTTCAAAGGAGCGGGTCAGCGAGATTCAGTCGCCTGAACAGCAACTCCACCGCAGGTACGCATGGTTGTGTGTGTGTGTGTGTGTGTGTGTGTGTTTGGTCAACTTCTAACTTGTAATGAAAACATAAATAAATCACTAGGGCCGTGTGCGTTCGCGCACGTGCGAGCAAAAAACATTCCGATAATCTCTTTTCCTTAACTTGTGTGGATAAACTCACTGTAAACCTGTCACAGCTTCCCCTCTAGCCCTGATTCATTTTTCATTAGCAGGGATTAAATACAGACTGTGTTTTCCCTCTTACAATAACAGTGCGCCTGGCAAGGTCTCCCAATGAGATGATCTGGCCTCTTTCATGCACTTGGCTGCTCTAGTTGGTTACGACACTGTCAGTGTTCGTAGCGCTGGTCTGTGCTCGGAGCACGGCAATGTGCTAGTGATTTGACAATGTTCCCTTGTGTTCGTCATTGAGCTTGGGGTTATCTTCAGTGAGGACACATTAACGTGCACACATGCACACACTTTTCTCTCTTTCTCCTTACCCCCCACGTGCACACACATTTGGAAGGACTGACGCAGGGACAGAGCCCCGCAAGGCTAAACAAACGGATAGTTATCATCTGCCTGTAATCTGTCTGTGATTACCGATCTGCTTGTGATACACACACACACACACACACACACACACACACACGCATGTGCGCTCTAATGATTATTCTGAATGCTGAGAAGAACAACAGTTGCATCCATGCTTTAATTGATTTCTAGTTTTGCTTTAGTTGTTTTAGTGCTGTAAAGATTTTGGAGAGAGTTTTGTTACAGTAGTTAGCAGTCAAGACGGTTAGACTACCACAGTCTACTAGGGGTGTAACGGTTCTGAAACCAAAACCAAAACCGCCATACAAATGTCCACGGTTTTGTGTCGCGGGTCCGGATTACAGAACCGCGGTCCACACACAGACACACACAACCTGCTACAGATGCAGCCTGTTAAGATCTCATATACGTTGCTACTGTAATTAAACTACAATTTTAATTTCACATTTAGCTCAACACTAGATTAGAACCACTGAGCCTTTTTATAGTTGTCAAAACACAATACAAAGCGATTTATAGAATGCATGTGTTCTCATTCATGGAATTAACCCGTCACTTCGATGTTGGATTATGGCAACGTCTATTGCCTTTGCTTCTTTACTCAAACGAAACAATGTGGAATTATATCACACTTAGAAACATCAATGCATGTGTGTAGTTTTGCTGAGAAATTACAAGACGCGCACACACACACACAAATACTGTGTCGTCTTCGTGGGTGGGTTAGGCATGACGCAGCAGTTACATTTCTTGTGGGTGTCTCTTTCACAAAACCTGACGTGTGTCAAAAAAATATCCATGATATCCGCCAAGGTATGAAAACTGTCCAAATCTTTCCAGGTTATTTTAATTCAGTCTCTGGCCGCTGTCTGTTTTGCCATCACGTGGTTCCAAACTGTTTGATCGTCTGCTTGCATTTTGTAACTTGTAGCAATGAAGCTACAGTGTTCTTAGTATTCAAAATCGTAGATTTTTGCATGAATATAGCAGCAAACAATTACTTTATTCTGTTAAGGATATAGTGGAATATTGTCCTTAGCAGGGTGTTACAACGTAATCCGATCTCATCTATTTTTATTTATTTACCTAGTGCTGGCTCTACAGCATAGTGTGCATGTGTGAGCAACAAGAACAGTGTTCTTGTTTGGCTGAGAAGCTGGTACTAGTCTGCCATCTAATGGCAGAAAGTATGGAAAAAATACTATTCTACAGAATGTAATCAAGGCCAGAAAAAAATCCTTGATTATATTGCTCAAAAGAGGAAAAAAAAATAAAGCCGTGATATGGACCGAACCGTTGCTCAAAAACCGAGATATGAACCGAATTGTGGATTTGGTGAACCGTTAGACCCCTACAGTCTACTCTTATTAATAACAGAAACATGTATGCTTCATACCTCATGACTATCATTTGTAAGTATGTTTTAAATGAGTTCAATGCCTAAATGAAGACTTAGGTGATGGTTATGGACTAATGCTGCGTTGAAATGGAACACGGGAAACCAGTAGACTACAAACACTTTCTGGACGGCACGGCATAAAAGTCAAACGAAATGGCAGTTGCTATGGTGATGTCACATTGTTTACAAATAATTGAATAAAAATGCATTTATTTAGTGTTTTATGTAATAATTAGTGTATTGTATCGAGCATTCTGGTCTTGTTGCACCAAAAGTGTTACTTTCTCCTGGTCGATGTTTCGCCTTGCGCGAGGGAGCGTTGAACATTCCCTTGTAAATCCTATCGCGGAGGACGGCAAAACATTTAAACACTGTAACTTTTGACGGCATGCCTTTGCCATTGCCGGCCACAAGTCTGCCTTTGCCGTTGCCTGGGACTGTGGTTAACCCCCCCCCCCCCCACGTAGGCCGTTGCCTGGGCCCAGGCGCCTGGCTGCCTCCCCTCTGCGGTTCCCTCTGGAGGTCTCTCTGGGGCCTGTGGGGAGCCACCACTCACAGACATGCTGTCACCCCTACCACACACACACACACACACACACACGGTACACACATGGAGTACACACATGCATTTACACACGCACACACGCACGCACGCACACACACGCACACACACACACACACAGGGTACACACACACGCACAGGGTGCACACATGGAGTACACGCATGCATTTACGCACGCACACACACACGGAGTACACACATGCATTTAATCCATACAGATTTGCTGTATGAAGACACATGTTGGAGAGTGCACACACACACACTCTCCTAGCTGACCGTGGTAAGCGGTGTGGGCTCTTAGAGCACTCAGTGTCCTTCTTAAGATCTGCCTCCACTCAACATGGATGTTAACATAGACTTTATTGATGCTGACACACATGCTTTGCATACAGCGCTCTCTTATGTTAAGGACTATTTATTTGTTATGGTTGAGTCCTGAGACGGATTCCTTAATAAAGTGGTCCCGTGTGGTTTTAGTGGGTGCCCACATGACAATAACCCGGTAATAAACAGTGTTTTGGAGACATTTTATAAACTGTGTTCTGCACTCTTTCAGTTACTTCAAAACTACTTCTGCAGAAGTTTATTTGGTTGCTGAACATTTCGCCCGTCTTGGAAATATTAATGTATGATGTTTTTGAAGTTTATTTTCTACTACTTAAACTGTCTAGACTGTTCTTGGAAAAGCTTTTTTTTTTTTCTCTCTCTATTTATTTTCTGTTTGTCAATGTCATGTTCAAGTTCACTCATCAGTATTCTGCAGTGTGTTTGTGATACAGAGGCGTCTATTCAAGTGTCGTGGTGCCTAGAGTGTAAACATGGCACCTGCCACAGAGAGATGAATAGAGGCAAGATAACCGGGCGGGGGGGGGAAAAGGGGGTTTCTCCTACAGCGCTCCTTCATCTCTGTCCTCCCAACACATTCAACCGTGCCATCTAATTATTTCCATCCTCCTTCCCCTAACCTTGCTTCCTTGCTCTGCTTCTTTCCCCCCCCATTTATTTCTGTTCTCGTGTTTATTCTCCCCTTATGGTACCATGGTCTTTAGTGTGCAGATTATTTATTGCCCGCCCACTCCCCATCCTTAATAGGCTCCTCCCATTCCTCCCTTACAGCAACTGTGTGTGCGCGCATGTTTACCGTAAGTGCGCTCTCGCTGCACAGAGAAAGTGTATTCATAGATGTGTGTGTGTGTGTGTGAGAGAAACGAATAAAGGCAGACAGAGCTACGCTGCTCCACCAGTTCACATTCAACTCAACCGTTTGTGAGCAGAGAGAGCATTTGTGTCTTTTGCGAGCGTCACGTGAAGAACGCTATTCTTCTTCTTCATCAGCAGCTGCACCAATGGTTTTCTCTCCACCCTTCCCCCTCCTCCTCGGCACCCTCTTGCCCAGTCGTTCTCTCATTCTTTCCATCTTTGCCGTAGGATACTAATCTGCTACCTGCTCAGGAGCACACGGCAGCTACCGTGGCTGCCACGTTTGGCGCCATTTTCTTTTCCTTTTCAGTCGACAGTTATTTGAGGGGGTTTTCACCGGTCGTAGTTTTGCTCTTATTTTGATGGGTGTAGTCTGTCATTGTTTATCATTGGTCAGATTTCCTTTTCTTCTTTTTTTATACATTGCTTGTATGCTTTTTTCTTCACTTATTTTTTCTAACCTCAGCTGCAGTATTTATTAAGGATGAGGGACGCCGGTCCCAGAAGCCACGTTGTCTAAGATTCCTTTTCTCAAATTTCCTGGACTAAAAATCTTATTTTTGGTTTGCTCTGAGTACGAATCGGAGTTCACGACAGGACACCTTCTATGCATCAGCTTTGCTGAATTAACTCAGGGCAGGAATATATATATTTTTTTTACATTCGAGTAGCAAAACACGAGCAGCAAAGTGAAGGCTGACATTTTTGTCTCAACTATAATCTGTCTACTGGACACAGACATCTTTCAGAAGATTTGGCATCCACAATATTTTTGTGCAGCGGCCCCAGGACACACCAGAAGAGGATGTTATGGTCTCCCCGACTCTCGCTGTCCAACTTCCACGTGAAGTTGACGGCCAAAGGATTGTTCCGGAACCTCCAGCTTCTGTCGGGATGCAGGAAAAACACGGTGGTCTTCCACGCAGGTGTGCAGAATCCGTCTTCATGAACAGTAGCTCATCCATCCTTCCACCCATTCATAATCAACAGTATGAGGTAGAAGACCGTACACAGTGTCTTTCCACCCATCAAAATGCACTCCACCCATCCGTGTGTCTGCCCTCACAGACCGTAGTGCCATCTATTCTCACACCTCCACCTGTCTCCATCTACCATCAAACCCATCAGTCGATGCCACCACCTTCCTTGTTTACATGGTTAGGGTTTTGCATGTAGTTTACTGTACACGCCTATATACCTAATTCATGTGATGGACTTAGAGGATGTGGGCCCATACACAGCTATGCTCCACATTAGCCTGTTTAGCCACATTGGCCATCTTCGCCCCCCTTCATTCATAACGCATGCTGAAGGGTGAAGGCGCTCTTGAATACTGATCAGGGGTTGGCTTAATGCCACGCTTCTTATTTATTGGTGGTAGAATGGCAAACCTGACCTCAGATCAGCCTGAGAGGCTGCTTTATCCTACCCAGCGTTCCTCCTCTCTCCTCTATTTAGTCTCCTGTGCGGTTCCCACATGGCACGGCAGCCATGGTTGCCCCTCCCTCTCCTCCAGGGGCCTCTCGGCGCTGCGTACACAGGCTTGGCCCTAGCAGCTGTGTCCATTGAGGGACACAATAGGGCTGTCACTGTCCTCCCTGCCTTAACTCCTGCTTTCGCGTGTGTGTGTGTGTGTGTGTGCTTTCTGCACATGGGCCTTAGTAAACACGTCACACACTAGCAGAGCATAGAGCACATTACTTTATCTATCTATCTATCTATCGATCTCTATCTCTATCTCTTTAACTCACTCACTCAATAGCAAAGGTCACACAAGGCCTTTAATCTGCCCTTTAAAAACATTCTGTGTCTACACGGTTTAAAAACGCACAATGTTTCTCTCTGTAGACGGTAATGGTAGCTGTATTGTCATTTTCACTTAACATGAGGGAAAAAAACATAATTATTGTGTACATTTATATTGTAAACCACATGCATTGTATAACTGCTAATAATTAATAAAATTATAAATATCTATCTATGAGCCATGTAAGAACACATTCTTATTTACAGCATTTATCCAGACTTCTTATCAATTGGTAGCCTACATTAGTCAATGGCTGAATACATCATACATCAATTATTGTAAGCAAACAACATTCTGTAGTCATGACATCAGCATGTCATTTGGGCTAAACTAGATTTTTCAACCTATTATCATTATCATACAAATCAACCTATTATCATACTACAACCTATTCTCATACTACAACCTATTATTATTATTATTATTATTATTATTATCATACAAGCCATCCACACAATTGCTAACAGCCTAAAAACTGCCTTTTTAATTGTTAGATTGAGAGTAGTAAAGATAGGAATATTTGAATACCAAAACAAGTCAGTCATGCCACAGAACTAGGTGTTTATGGCATGTTTTCATTAAATATTAATGCAGTATATAGAATGGACAATTACCAGATCCACATATACATAAAATGAGCAATTTGTTAAATTCATATTTCATCATGGATTCAGTTCATGTTTGTTTTAAATTGAGCATATATTTTTGTTTTACTGGAACCATCATTTCTGCCATGTTTTTCATACCAATTGCTTGCAGTGTTTTTCCACCAATCATCCTTCCGGGCCTTTCGGATGCTCTTTGTGGCAGGTTTCCTTCTGTGGCCTGAGTCATGCTGCTTTGGCAGTGAGGAGCCTGCATGTTCCAGTTGTCTGGCAGATATTACAGGCCAGTGTAACCGTGTTTAGCGGAGGGGTTCTTGCTCTGGGTCCATCTGAGCTCAACAGCGCGTGTCTGCCTGTAGCAGAGAGCAGACCCACTTCTGCACCATTGGCTCCTGGGATGTAGGTTATGGCAGGCTGTAGTCACAATGTGAACACAAGCGGGATGCGCACACACACATACGCACACGCGCACACACACACTGTCTTTGGCCTTTGGCATGTACACATACATGGTGTGTGCTGCTAAGCATATAGCTTTAAAATTCATGCACATTGCACACAATCAGAACCACACACATTAGCCTGTGCACGTGTTAATCTGATGTGGAGGTTGATGTTCATGGGCTGACAGGGGGTTTTAGAGGTTAGTACTGCAGGCATCCGGCGCAGAATACATTCCCTGAGTCTGTCATGCTAAGCAAACATCTAGATTTGGGCTGCCATGTTCTGTAGCATTTGTTCAAATTAACTAGATGTTCTTTCATGAAAATCTGTAGAGATATGGGAGAGTTATTTTTTGCCAGATTTTTTTATTTGTATTTTTTTATCCATTAAATCTGCATCTGATCTTGCTGAATGAATGGTGTTTTCACAACTCATCGTGTATTTTTTATACTTAAATTCTGGTGGTTATTAGGTTTATTATTTTGAAGGATTAATCATATATTAACTGGGTAATGTTTTTTGGGAAAGTTTTTAAACAGGAATATAATTTAGAGGACGTGTCCATGTTATGCTGTATTACCAGTTCATCTATTTGCCTAGAAGTTGTGCACCCATTCACAAAACCATTGTCTGAGGTGCTCCTATGACCTATACATTTTTAAGTTGGTCTGGTAGTAGAGACAAGCCCAGTCGGTTACACCACCTGGCTCACTAGGATGTGTGACACGAATGACACAAGGACCAGAACAATTTCTGTCAGGTTGCTAGGTAACTGTGCCTTGTTTTTAATGTCAACGGATTGCATTATGGCTCACAAACACTTATGGACACACAAACCACGCACAAATAATTGTGAATAAATTCAGACATGCGTGTACTGTATTGACAGTCCCTGAAACATGCATGTAACTGTTACTTCGCACTGTAGTTTATGGTCTATATGTGCAGCAAACCCAGCAATGGAATCCTAGCATTCTGATTGGCCAACGCTCTAGAGGGTCCAGTGTGGTGGAGTTACTAAGCAACTAGAAAAATGTGTGAATGTTACCACTCTTTTTTTTGACAGCTATTGCAAGCTAATTCTAAGATTACACTTTTTGTGAAATTTACCAATTATCTTTTCGCATTTAGCTATCTTATCCTTCTCTGTGTGTGTTCAAAATAAATCTGGTACTTCTACACAACCCTGGCTCCTTAAATAGAAATAAACAAAGTGGCAAACACCACTGGAATACCATTGAACCCATTGTGGCGTCTAGACGTGACTTATTGGAAGGCACTACACCGCTCACAACAACAAAGCCGTAGTAATATTCGTTGCTTCACAATGCATTTCAATGTGTGAGGCGGTGCTGCGGAGGGAGCGTTCTTGAGAATATCTCATCCTGCCTTTTAATTGGTAACGTGAGTGTGTAAACTGGAACTTGATGAAGCACCATAGTTAGCATAGGCTGTACAGTAAACAGTGTTGCAAGCTGCATTGAAACAAAGGTATGATCTAAGCATGTCGTTGATCTAAAACTAGAATATCATAGTTTTACATATTATACAGTTTAGTGTATAGTTGTTTTTATTGTGCTATTGTTTGAATATCATTTAGGCTAATTATACAGGTTATGGTTAGCCTAAATGAAATAAGGAATATGGAGTTTTTGGGGGATTTAATACATTTATAATACACATATTTTGAATGTTCAGTCATACTGTGCTGAAGGCTGGTGAGTGTGCTGTGCATGTAAAGGAGCCCCAGTGTTTTGTTTGTAATGGCTTTGGCATTCCAGTGTGTTACCAACTAGTATTTATGCACACCAAGCCCACATTCTTCTGTCTAGTCTTATCCAGATTAGATTTCAATTTCAGATCACAGTAATATGAGCGCAGATTAGAAATAATCATTACATCTGCTACCCCGCCTTACAGAACCACCACCTTTCCACCCCTTCATTCATTGGAATCTTTCCTATACCCACAGTGTCCTACAATGGTCAAAGGTCTTCATGTAATCAGACCAATCTAACACTTAACCATATATCTATTGTTTGATTAGATTTAAAATAATCCAGATTTTAATTTTAATTTTGTACTTAATGGAACATAGTCTTAATTGAGGGTTTAAGTAATGGCCAGAGGTCAAACTTTTTTTTTTTTATGGCTGTAAACAGCTCTAATGTGCATAATTTCTGGTACTGTTTCAAAGTTCTACTGTATGTTCTTAACATATTTAGTAGTATAAATGGGTATGCATTATAACCCCTAAATTGTCTATATTTAGTGGCCATCTTTGATTTTGCTGAAGGCGCTTGCCATGAGACATTCGGAAGTGCTCTTCCTCCTATCCGCTTGTCCACCCTATTTTACTTGTTTAAATCAGATGCATTCTTACTGGTTCATATTCTCTCAGTTTGGGTGCAGCATCTCTGCCTCTCAATGTACACAATGTAAAACACATACACATTGAAAAAGCTAGCAAAAGGAGTCTAAGTTCATGAGAATTCTACATTTGATGGATATCTGAGCATTAAGGTGTGAAGGCAACTTGTAGTTTACAGTAATTGCTAAACATGCAGACCGTCATGATCACCAGTAGATGGCAGTGTCTCAGAAGGCAATGGTTGCTCTGGGGCTTATTTCCTAAACCAAAGAGCTGTTCTATTTTTAGTTAATTGTGGGTGAGAAGTTAGATATTTTAAACTGGAGACTACAGTGTTTTTGTTGGGTGGTTCTTTGTCACTGTTAGTGCTTTTGATCCAGACAGTGTTTTTCTCCTGCTCTGGAAGGAACCCTTTCCATTTCCATCTGAACTGACGAATAGATGGACAAAGTGTCAAAGGAAGGATCATGTACTGTAGAAATGGACAGGTGTTAACTTATTGGAAGAGACACAGAGGATGGAAAAGATGAGTTGGTAATGCAGTTGGTCTGGGCTTTCTTCTCTCTCTGTCCTTCTGTCTCTTAATTGCCCCATCTCTGGTAATGCACTCCTAATGCACACACTGGGACTTCTCTCTCTATCTCACGCACGCACACACACACACAGTCAGAATGCTCGCCATTACTGTGCTATCCCATCATGCATTGCTGGCTAGACTACTCAGCAAGGCGTGTACTTTCATTTGCTAGACAAGGCAAGTGTGTGGAAGATGATGTATGCATGTTTTGTGAGGATGCGTTGGTGGTAAAAGCCGATGGTCACAGAATGATTTTGTTTGGCTCCGTTTGTTTTCTTTCACACGTGTATTTTTCACCTATGTTGAATTCTGTTTTGAAAAAACATGTTTGTGATGGAGTGATGTGATGGTTGGTGTCTATTTCTGTGTGGCTTGTGTTTGAGTGCTGACGAGATGTGCGTATGTTGTTGCGAGTGAATGAGTTGAGACGGTGACACCATGTTGAACGTCATAGCCTCCACCATGCTAAACGGACACCGTTCTCTTTCAGTGGACAAGAACAAGCCTCGGGGGGTGCCGGGGAGACCAGCCAACGCTGCCACGGTCCCACTAGTACCCAGCAGCCCCAACCACCAGCAGCAGCGTCCAGAGCTGGTACGTGTTCCACTTCGTCATCAGTATGTACATGGTGTTGCAATGAGCCAATATCTATAGACCTTTCCCGCCTGTCAATCACGCGTCAATAGTAACCAATCAGTAACCAATTTTCCTGCTGTTGGCAGTAATTAGTCAGACTACTACGAACGACTACTTCCACATCTTGTATCGGGTAAAAACAAAACGAGGCATTTATAACGCTAAAGAAATGCTTGGGCACCCTTATATATGTGTCATTTAAGGGTGGGTTCAAAAAATCGATTCTCCAATTATAAATCGATCTAAATTTGAATGAGCCGAGATCGATTCATAAAATCCCAAATTCGATCTTTGAACATGAGTGTGTTGGATTATGTCAGTTTAAATTTCAAGACACATGGATGCTGAAATGGTGAGGAAGTCTCAACGCATTATGCATAAACTAGTAATGGCTGGCAATCTGCACAAGGCTAATATCACGCCACAACCGACTGCCACGTAGGATACAGCTTTACTTGAAAACAACGATGCAGACCAGATTACGAGAATGCGCGTATTAATGCGTTCTAGTGCCACCAAAACACTAGAAATGCAGTCTCTTGTATTAAAACGAGCTCGTGTCATAGACCTATTTACTGTTTACAAAAATGCAATACTTTAGTTTACGTGGCTGAGGCAACAGAAATATGGTGCACTCTAATAATTTACCAAATATCAAGTTTATTTTCTTGCAGCTCCATCGTCAGAATGCCTAAAAGCCGTTTGTGGCATAGCGTGCAAAAATAATCTGACATGGTAAAATATCTAATGCATTTAGATCAGCTGAGTCACGTAGTTGGCAAATTGCTCAAGCCGGATGTGTTTCCCTCCAGTGGGTGTAGACTTTGATTTTAATTGGTTGTTATTCGGTTATTCCTGCATATACATATCTTATTCTAAATGTCACTGTTCACATGGCAGCCTCACGTGACATTCTCTATTAGATCTCAAGTTTTTCCATATATTCTGTGTGACAATTTGCCACTATTGCACATTCTTTGCTGGTGTTTCTGTAATAATATTTACCCACATGATATTAAAACGTAGAGCTGCTGTGGTGTGATTTCTCCCCAGCTGCCAGACCTGGTGTCCAATGGCCAAGATCTCCCCACTTCTGATGCTACAGCACCAGGAACCAGCTGCAGCCCGGGTCCCGTGTATAGAGCAAGCACGGGGTCGAGGTCCGTCCCCAAAGCGGGTCCTCGCCCGCACAGTGGCTTGTGGCCGGGGGCTGTGGAGGGTGAAGGAGTCCAGACAGAGCAGAGCCCCGTTAAGGAGCATGCAGAGAAAAAGAACCAGGGCATCAAGCATCTGAGGAGACTCCTGGTCCAGGGAAACAAGAAAGTGGAAGCTCTGGCCATGGTCATTCAGCACCTGTTCTCCGAGGTACGATCCAGTTGGTTTTATAACTGTAACCCCTTACCGTCTTAGTGAGATCAGTAGAATAAGGGGTGTGAAATTGGAAGGCTAGTGTGTAGTATATATTATGTTGTTGTTTGGGGGCAGATGAATGCAAAAGGGTTTTCTCCCCATATGCATACATAAAGTATCATGGGTGAGGGAGTACATGTGAGTATGTTCTTATATGCTATGGCTATAACACATAGGGCTGGATTCTCAAACATGGATAAAGACTAGTCTTGAACTAAGAACTTTTTTCAATGGAGAGCTCCATTGAATATTTAGTTTTGTCTTTGACTAGGCTTTATCTGTGAAATCGGCTATGCTGTAACAATTTGCTTTCAACTTGAATCCAAACACAGATATAGATATTAAATATAATTGAGAAATCACAATATTAGATTACAAATGCTCAGTTGCTTTCCCTTTCTAACAAAAGCAGCACAAATGTTAGCTAGAAGCTAGTTTTTTAGGGTCAGAAATAGGGATGGACAATAATTAAACATATATATGGCAATTTACATTTTCAATAACTGATGAATTAAGATATACATTACACAGCATGTGCCACTGAATGACGGGCGCAGCAGTCAGTTGTATTCAAGGCAAACAGAAAGGGGAAAAAAAACGACATGATTACTTAAACTAGAGACAGGCAGTGTTAAGGAGTAGTGGGCTGTTTTCAAGTGCAAAACAATTTTATTAACTCTCTAACCTAACAGTAAAAGAAAGGCTTAATATTACGTATTAATGTCGGCTTTCTCCACTAACAGTCAGTCGTGTCTTCTGTGGAACTTCTGTGGCTGTCTAATTCATGGGATTACGCACACACCAGGACCGCTACTGACACCTACTGGTTGACATAAATATAACCTTCATATATTTAATGTAAATACTTACTGTGATTTCACATTTCATGAAGGCTAGCAGGTGAACAGTTATTTGTACCTTTTTATTTCTAAAATATTATAGTTTTATAGGAGGAGAATTCATAAACTAGGTAAATGCGTTTTTCTGATGTTTGTAAGTACTCTAGTGTGGGTGTTCTTAGCCGTTTTGCTGAGGCTTATATTTATATCGATATCGTAATTGTATCGTATCAATCAAAATTATATATCGTAATATAAAATTTGGCCAAATCATCCAGCTCTAGTCAGAAAAATGTTACAGGTTTTGTACAATGTATTTTTCTGTTTAATATTTGTCTTTGTTTAATTCGGAATTTTCAACCGCCATGTTAGATGTTACTGCAGTTTAATATCTTGCCAAGACGAATGTATGGTTTGCGAATATCCCTTTTATATACCCTTGTGTGTAAGATGGCAGTTTTACATTGGGCTGTGTATTGGCAAGAATCTGCAAAAACGATAACATATCACGATACAGGGGCCATGATTCGATATATTGCAATACTGTAAGCAAGGTGATATTTCAAATTTGTGGAAAACTGTTATATTAGCAATGCTAATTTGTGTCATTGCTGCGAAAAATGACAAACACTTATGTAAACTTGCTCAGGGACTGCAGATTGAAATTTGTTTAAAGCTAAATCTAGTAACAAATAATCTTTCCTCTCTTGAGGTTAATGTATTTTGTACATGGTTCCTTTTACAAATAAATTTAGTAATATAAATATATTTTTTTTATCAATGGTGTTTTAAAGAATCTATACAGTATCGCGCAACATAATATTGCGATACTCGGGTGTATTGATATTTTCTTAGAACCCTAAAACAAACTTTTGTTTGGTTTGAGATGATCTGTTTTGATATCTTTGGAGAGAAGAGCAGTATTTTCAGTGTTAACCAGGAAGCAGGTCTGTCTGTGGACCCACACCCAGCTCCCAGCAGATACACACACTTATACCCTACTCAACATGTTTTCTCAAACGCCATCATATATGAATACAGTCTGCTGTCTAAATATGAAACTCATGTTTATGGAATGCTGCTTGTATACTGGTATGTATACAATCCAGGCATAATAGTCAGCACTAGATAGGTTTAGCCCTTTAGCTATTTATGTAAAAGAATGTTTGCCCATCTAAAAAATATTGTAACTTCTGTTCCAAGTTGGATCTGCTCTTTAAACCGCCAGAGGTAACACTTCTTTAGCCATGTACCAGGATCTCATTCGCATAATTGCGTACTTGAAGGCCACTGAGCAAATATTTGCTCTTAGATTATTATGACTCCTGTTTTGAGTTGTAGCGTATATGGAATGTTCTGACTGCTACAGTACATATAAATCAGACCCCCACTGTTTTCTTCTCACAGTGAAAGTATGTACAGAAGTAGGAAAGTGTGGCGCTAGTTTACCTCCTCGTTACTGTAAACTTTAAGTAGGCCTACTGTCTATCTGATGGTAGTTTCTGTGGTATGCCAGATTTTGCACAGTTGTCAGGAGTCTCATATTATTTTCTATCTAATCTCAATGCCTGGAGTAAGAAATGTGCTATGGTGTGTTTGGGTAGTGGTCTGAATGAACGTTTGTTGTGTTTGGAGGGAAAGTGTCCACACATAATGTCAGTGACACTTAAAAAAAAAAAAGCGTTTTAGGCTCTGGGTGTTCAAAATGTGAGTTAATGCATGTGCATGCATGTCCTTGTGAAGTGGAGGTCATAGACGTTGGCTTATTTTTAACGTTGAGGGAAAGTATCCCATTATCTTTTGTCTAACCTGTTATCAGTCTTTAAATAGTGTGTGTGTGTGTGTGCTTAGTTACATAACTACCCAGTACAGACCTACTGTAACTAAAATGCGTTAGCATAACACGGTATTAACCCAAATATCACATTTAATTAATTTAAGGGACCTGTGTCTTAAGGTGTTTTTAAATCATTGTTTTAATGGTAGAAGGCGTAATGATACGACTCAAACTGGAGTCAGACCACCAGCTTTGTGAGTCTTATCTTGAGTGAGTGACGCTGCTATCTGCAAGCCACTGGTGTCTGCTTAATGTAGCCTCAATGAGCTGCTATTGGGGACTGCTGTGGGGTTGGGGAAGGGGGGTGATGTAACAGCCAATCACCATGGGGGGGGGCGGGGTTTGAGTGTGAAACATGGAGGGTCAGCAAAGATACACTTACGGAAATTGACAAAATTGTTGTGGTTTTGCATGCTGTGTGTGTGTGTGTGTGTGTGTGTGTGTGTGTGTGGTGGGGGATAGAAAAGGGGGGAGGAGTTGAGGAGGCGTTGAGTAGGCGCTGCCGGCGTGACTGCCTGCCTGCCTCTCACATTCCAACAGTGAGCATCCAGACGGACGTGTTTGCTCACCCTGAATGAAGGAGGGCAGGAATGAATGAGAGGGGGAAGACACCCAGATGAAGGTGGAGTGGAGGGAGGACCCAGATGAAGGTGGAGTGTGTGGGGGTGTCTGCTGGACAGGTCAGGACTGGGAGTAGTGTAATGTGTGTGGGGTTTGAGAGGGAGAGGGAAAGAGAGCGTGCAGGAAGAGGGTGAGCATGTGTTTAGCATGTCATTAGGGAAGGGAGGGACTTGGACATTTAGATCAAAAAGAAGCTAGGAGGAACCTAAGCGAAGAGTTAGTGTGTGTGTGTGTGTGTGTGTGTGTGTGTGTGTGTTCTCCTGTGGGGAGTCAACATGGGCTCCTCTGTCAGCAAGCCCCCTCTCAAGACTCGCCGAATCAAAAAGAAAAAACGCAAGGTTTGCTCCTTATTTCATTCTTTGTTCTCATTCCTTTATTGGTGTGTTAAACGTGTGTTTGTTCACTTCTCTTACATGACGTGACCTCTTGGTTCGTCTGTATTAACTGTTTTCTCTTCCTCCTTTTGTGTCCTGTCCTCTGTCTGTTCCCTCACTCGCTGACTGCTGCAGGAACAGATGGGCTTCATGGCAGTTTCCTTCTGCGCATGTTGTGTGTGTGTGTGGAGTAGAAATACTTGCTTTGCAGAGGCTTTATTTTTGTGCACATAACATGCAGCAATTTAGACCATGTAATGTTCTTCCCACGTGGAGAGCGATCTGTGGTTTACAGTGTTGCCGTGTACTTTGAGCAAACGTGTAACTGCCAACTGGTATACTCATTAACAGGGTGCTGTGTGTGTGTGTTGGAGGGTGTAGCCTTATTGAACAGCTGAGACAGTGTTTGTTATGAGAACATGGTTATTGAAACAACGCGTGTGTTCTCTGCATTAGTGTCCGTTTTAACCTAACGTAGCATCCTGCTGCCTTTTCCCTGATTGGCTGCCAGCCAGTCAGCCAGCGGAGCTGATATTTCAGGTTTTGTTTACCAGGTGTGCTGAGGTCAGCAAGCAGCACACGTTCACATCCAGACCCCATGTGGTATCACAGCTGACATGGAGCAGGATGGTTACACTTAACAGCTAGATGCTGAACGGTTGTGTAACACAAATATGTGCGCAAACATCCAACAAAAGCCTTGACGTGTATTACAGGGCTGAACAAGGTCAGTTGCCTCAGCTATGTGGATACCTTGCTGAAGGCCGGGGGAAGGGGAGCTTTATGTTGCCCACCTACCCCAATTGTCCCCACCCACACCGGGATGTTTAAAGCCAGGACTGGAGCTGGTTCCTCTTCCTCTGCCAGATGGACTGCATGGCTGTGGCGTCATGCATAAACTGTTTGATGCGGACATAACACAGTAATCTCACCCTGAGCCAAGTATGAGCTGTCTTGTATTCTCTCCCCCTCTGTCTCTCTCTCTCTAGCGTGAGGAGGTGTTTAAACAGAAGAAGGTGCTGTCTGTGGACCTGGCCAACCTCAGAGATGAACTGGGTAAGCCTACACAGCTCTGAACACGCATGCGCCTCCTGTCTCTCCTACACACACACACACACACACACACCTCCTCTCATTTGCATGCCACAGGTAAAGTACGTATTGTGATTGTGATCAAGGCGAGGTCACAACCAGTCATTCAGTCCCCTATTGTCCTTTTTAAAGAGAGGTCCAGGTACAGTTTAAGTGCTCAGTAAAGACCACGTGGCTAGCAGGCTGTAGCCAAGGCTGTGGTATGCCGGTTTGTTGGCCGCTTATGTGTGTGTGTTACTACACTTTATTGTTTGTTTGTTTGTGATGCATCACTTAGCTTGAATTATCTGAGGACTTGCTTCCCTCTTGTGAGCATGGCTGTGGCCCACACAAGACAATGCGTGAACAATAGACGTGTGCTCTGTTCAAATGGTGAGCTGTGAGCTGTCTCCACAGGCAACAGGTAGACAATTACTGTGTATCCTCTTTGGAGACCTGCCTGATTCAACTGTGCGTTCCAGGCCATAGGCTCCCTGCTACATGCTTATCGTGGTGTGTTATTTAGAAGCTGTGATTATGAATTTCCCTGCCTTAATGAACGGTTGGTGGCATTGCATATTACTCCTTTTCATAATGCAGCATTCCTCAAACAAAGATCTTTATCTTAGTGATAATATATACATTTATTATAATGATTATTAAATACTGTCAATCTGTTCAGTTGCTCTATTATTAAAGCAACAACAAATAATCCCTTATGCTTTTTGTGTACTAGCTACTGGTGTGTGTGTAACCCATTATTAACAGGTTAGTGTGTGTGTGTGTGTGTCCACGGCAGCCCTGCCAACATCAGCATGTGTTTTGTGTTATGCCCTGGCGGCTGCAGGGGCTTGGCTCATAGATCAGGTCAGGGTGCACGCACACACACACATACTGCAGATATTGGCATACTTCTCCATGCTGTCATCTGTGCTCAAATGCATGCATAAGTACATGAAGGCATGCTTCTCTATATCATGTCCACGTGTGTTCATTCAGCAACTCAACAATACAGAGGCACATACGCACGCAGTGTATTATGTACATACAGTACCAGCCTTCATTGGCCTCTAATGCACCCAGGAGTCTCTCCATCTCTCCACACATTCCTTCTCGATGCGATGCATTTTCTCTGACTTGCTGTCTCGCACGCACACACACACACACACACACACCCATGTACCCCTAACACAGATATATCCCCAACACTTAACTTTTCACAAACACTTATTTCTCCATTTCCAGCTCTTTCTAAGAGACTCTTGTTAAATGTTTGAGATGTAAGATCATGCGTTTCACTTTCCCTCTCCTCTATTCGTCACACGGGGAAGCCCGCAATCTTTGCTTTTACTGTCGACTTGACCTTTGACTCATCTCTGTGCACATAGGGCACAGGAATGTCAGCAATGTAAAGATCATTACAATAACACACAAGCATGCAGAGCCTGTTAAATATAATTTTGCCTGAGGCATTTTATTTTTATTTTTGTATTTTCTATCACAGTGAGAACTAGTTGTGTGACTTTATAGTTCTAAGCTACTTCTGTAGTGTAACTTGCACCACCCAGGGACAGGCATGTAGCTGGCCACTGTGAAACATGAGCTCTATATATTTTAGCTGGGCTATGTATTTTAGTCTTAGGTTTTACAGGATCCACTAAAATATGCTGACATTTTTACAATGCCCAAGCATAATATACTTAGTAACTTCGTAACATCACATGACTGCAGTTATATAATAGATTCTTAACACGGGACCTGTGTGTGGGTTTTAACGTCTGCTGTCAGAGGAGAGACATGAATAGCCAATATTTGGATGTGCTTTTCTGTCTTGCTTCTACACTGTGTGCTCACAGATCACAGATGTTCAGAGTGTGAGATGTTTACAGTAGGTCACTGCTGGGTTGATAATTATTTAACATGACCACCTGCTGTTTCTTTCTCTCTCTCTCTTTCTCTCACTCACACTCTCTCTCACACACACACACACACACACACACACACAGAAATTGACACGCACAAGGTTTATGTATACGGACAGACGCACAACCCTCAGAATGTTCCTGCTATCCACTCTCTGATAAAGCCCATGCCTGTGTAAATGGCATCACAGCTGTTACCTCTGTGGCCGTGGCCATCGTCATGGCGACAGGCGGCTGCCGTCTCTCTCTCTGTACAGCCAACTGTTACATTGGCGTGTTTACAGAACAGTCAGCCTCTGTCCAGCTCTGGTGGATGCGAACATAGTCTGTGGGCTGGAGGCTGCAGCGGCTAGCATGAACACTTGGCAACAGAGACTGTATAAAGCAGATTTCTTAGGGGGGGGTAGATTTGAATTCTCAGGCCAAATTGTACTTGAGTTCAAATGTGACTTTGTGTGTGATGTGATGACAGATAAGGAGGTTTATGCAATGATGGACGGCTGGAGGAACAGGCCATCGGCGTGTGTATGCTTGTATGAGCAGGAGGAGTGTAGCGATGGAATGAAGCCCTGCGTTCCTCTGAGCTGACTTGCAGATGTTTTAGGGCTGGAGCGCATGTTGGCTGTGGCAGTCATTAAACTGGAATGTGGTTGTCAAGAACACACACACACACACACACACAGAGTGACTGCTCGGTGGACTGTCCAACCGTGGCACACTTCACGTGTGTTGCCATGACGTGGCAGTAATTGTTTTGTGTTCACCCAAGAATAATCTTACACTCTTGAGTGACGTGCGGTTTCAAAGCCGCACTAGATGAGTGCCTCGGGCAACTGAACGTTGAGCCAACCCTATCCCGTCAAAGGCACCTGTTGTTAGCTTCTGTCATAAAGCAACAATGGTACGTAATAAATAAGTCAAGTCAAATCTCTCAGACGTGCTGTACAGCTATACTGTACATAGTGCACATTGGTAGCCGAGACATGAGTGAATGATTGCTTTAAAGGCAGGGTTAGTCATTCTCAAGAACTTTGAGCTGAAACCAAAACAAAATCCCTCCACAGTGCCGTCCTACACATTGAAACGCATTGCGAAGCCAATCGGCTTTGTTGTTGTAAGCAGTGTTCAGCACTTTACGTTCCTATTTACGGAGCCAGGGATGTGTATTAGTATCGGATAATTTTTTCAGCACGCACAGAGAACCGTAAGCTAGTGAAATGTGAGGAGATATTTGGTGGATTTGACAAAGTGTATTAGCCTACAATTAGCTTGCAATAGCCGACTATACCTTTTAAGTGATAGAATGATTGAACCACGTCTCCACAACAGCACAGTTCTAGTGGTGTAGAACCCCCAGTCACCTCCTGGTGCTAACTAACCTCCTGTCCTCCCCCTGCTCAGTGTCGTCCTCCCAGTGCTGCGAGCGTCTGCAGCAGGAGAAGGAAGAGGTGCGCGTCAACCTGGAGGAGGCCCTACGGAGGCTGCAGGAGCAACACAAGGAGGAGCTGGAGCAGATGGAGGACAGGTGAGACTCCTGCCAGCAGCCCACGTGCCCTTGAGCCTGGCGCCTAACTCTGTGCTCCAGTTCTGCTCTGACCATGTTGTTCTTTAACGCATGCACACCTCATTTCAGGCTGAGGAGTTTCTACCAGACAGAGTGGGACAAAGTCCACCAGACGTACCAGGAGGAGGCAGACCGATGTCGCACACTGATGGAGCAGCAGGTCAGGACACACCTACACACGCACGCCTTTCCTTACCAAAGTTTATTTACACATTCTATCACATAGTATTGTACATAATCCACACATAAAGCACAGCGAATGTTCAGGCAGGACACGAGTCACGTTGCTGGGTCATCAGCTGACAGACCAGCTGATTGTTGCTTAACACGCATTGGTCAATTACTTGAGTGCGTGCGTGTATGTGTGTGTGTGTGTGTGTATATATATATATATATATATATATATATGATTGATTGACTGACTGACTGACTGACTGACCGCCTGTTCTGTTGTGCGTCTGTGTTGCTCATTGTCTGTTGTCTTTGTGGCTCGCTCTGCTCCTCGGGAGGGTCCCCTTGCTGCTTTCCCTGCTTGTGGATGCGCATGGAAAGGTCTTTCCATGTATGCGTGTGGAGAGGTCTTTCCATGTATGCGCATGGAAGGGCCGGGAGCTACCAGAACAGAGCCATACCTCCAAATGCAAATAAATAATGAAGTTCATAAATATTCTTTGACAAAGTAGTCCTGACTGAAATGTTGCACAGTTTAAGTACTGTCTAAGTAGTAAGTTGAACATAAATGTAGACCCAACCACACAACTGAACATGCACATACAGTATACTGTATGTTGCGTACATCTGTACAGTTCATTCAACACACCCACTTGACATACTTGACATACAAAGCTTGACATACTTGATGTGTAGCATCTAGTCGGAGCGTGTCTTTCTCGCTAAACATAATCTCCACCCATGTCTCCACAATACAATTATTTTTTTATTGTGATGAAATTACATGAACATTTCCATGCACATGTAAAGGGAATATCCAGAATTGCAGGGATAATTACTATGAAAACTGGCCTCTGTGTTGCCGCTTAACTACCTCAGTAGCAGCAAAGAACCAGGCCCAAGAAACAAAAAAAAAGTATTAATGGAGGGAAACAGAACAAGGATTTTAATACTAATGAGTGCAGCTTTGTGGAACACTAAAGGAATATTCATGATGAATGTCTGTTATTTGGTTTCAAAATGTATCTTCACTACACTCTGATTGGTCAAAAAGAGTTTTCATAACATTCACTAGTAATCATTGTGATACGCGCGCGCGCACACACACAGACACAGACACAGACACACGCACACACACACCAGCCCACACATGGTTTGATTAATTTTCCTTATTAAATCCGTATCTGTCCAACTCATCACAACCACCCACGCCCTCTTTGGCACTCTCTCATCTCCCCCCTACAGCACCACCATCCTATCCCTCGTTAAATCCTCCCTGCCAGGGATTTCTGTCTTCACTGCTCACACTGTTGCTAGGACTTGGAACACAGAATGGAAAGGGAATCTTCCCATCTTTACCGTGACGTTAACCCTTCCTGATTGGTTGCTGTCCTACAGGTGGAGGAGTTGAGGAGCCGACAGGAAGCAGATAGGAGGAATCAGGAAGTGAGTCACAACCAGAAGATGGAGTCGCTCAAGGAGCAGTATGAGGCCTTCGTACAAGGTTAGCATGGGAGGACAACATCACCTACAGTTCTGAACAACAGAAGTAGCATGATGAGTTTTATTTGTTTACTTGGTCTAATGTAGCATTTAATGTTTAAACATTCCTTACAAAGCAAATATAATAGTTCAATGTAAAGCATTCATAATAGTTCCTGGTAAATAAAAAGTTAGGCAAAGGTGCAACTGACAATTTGTGTGTGTCTGTGTGTGTGCCCGTGTGTGTGTGTGTGTGTGTGCGCGCGCGACCAGAGTTGAAGCTGACTCAGCAGACAGACCTGCAGAACTTGAGTAGAACCCTGAAGGAGACAGAGACCACTCTCTCTGTAAGACACTGCTGTGACTTGTTTATATATATACACACACACACTTATGTACTTATGTACATATACACATATGTACATATACACATACAGTGCTGTGAAAAAGTATTTGCCCCTTACGTATTTCTTATGCTTGTTCGTCACACTTACATGATTCAGACCATTAAATAAAATTTTATTTAAGAAAAAGACAATGCGAGTGAACAAAAAATGCAGCTTTTAAATAATTCCATTCATTGAAGGTAAGAGTTTTTCCCTCTTAAACCTAGTAACTGGTTGTGCCACCCTTGGCGGCAACAACTGCAATCAAGTGTTTGCAGTAACTGACAAAGTATTTCACATCTCACAATTTTTGCCCACTCTTCTTTCCAGCCACATTGGAGGGTTTTCAAACATGAACTGCTTAAAAATGTGAGACGAGCCCGTGTGTTCTTTTGGTCAGCAGTGTTTTTTGTCTATGAGCTCTCCCATGGATGCCATTTCTTCCTAATGTCTTTCTTATTGTTGAATAATGTACACTGACCTTAATTGAGGCAAGTGAGGCCTGCAGTTCTTTAGATGATGTTCTGGGTTATTTTGTGACCTCCTGGATGAGTCGTCGATGCACCCTTGGAGTCATTTTGGTAAGCCACTCTTGGGAAGGGTCACCACTGTTTCAGGTTTTCTCCTTTAGATAATGTAATGAAAAGTACATTCTTAGATAATGGCTCTCATTGTGGTTCACTGGAACCCCAAAGCTTTAGAAATGGCTTTGTAACCTTTTCCAGACTGACAGATGTCAATGACTTGGTTTCTCCTCGATCTTGAGTTTCCTTAGATCGGGGCATGATGTGTTGCTTTTTGAGATCTTGAGAGCCTGCTTCATTTAGTCAGACAGGTTCTATAAGTGATTTCTTGATTCAACAGGTCTGGCAGTAATCAGGTGTTGCTAATGGCTTTCCTGGTTAATCACAGTTAATACATGATTTAACAAGGGGGGCAATCATTTTTTTCACATATGGCCAGGCGGGCTTGAATAGATTTGATTCCCCTTAAATGTAATCAACATTTAAAAACTGCATTGTGAATTTGCTCATGTTATCTTTGTCTTATATTCAAATGTGTTTAATAGTCTGAAATATTTAAGTGTGACAACTGCAAAAACTGAAGAAATCCATAAGGGGACAAATACTTTTCCTCATATCTCTAGCATCTACTGTAGTTATTTTCTACTGGTTGTATTTGTGTATGACTTCTTCACCCACCACCTCACTTTCATTGCCTCTATCCACCTCTCTGCATCCATGTAGGAGAGATTGGCTGAGTTGTCTTCAGAGAACGAGGCTCTGAATGGAAAGCTGAAAGCAGAAGAGGAAAGGAGAAAGATACTAAGTGACAAGACTCTGGTAAGTAGCATCAAACTTTACTTACTGATGCCAGATCACCATGCAGAATGACACGTTAAACATAAGCACCAGTGTTTGCACGTGAATAGTAAACCTGTAAGTAAGTTACTCATGTAACAAGACTGACATCTGCTTGTGTTGAAGTGTGTTGCACCACAGCTAGCCTAATTCACTATGCATTTCTTTTTTTCCCTATACTATCCTAGAAGGACCCCCACACGGTGTATCTGGAGCAGGAGTTGGAAAGTCTGAAGGTGGTTGTGGAGATTAAGACCTCTCAACTTCATCAGAGGGAGAAGAAGCTAATGGAGATGGATAAACTGGTAAGAGCTTTATTAGCATGCACACTGCACTGCAATATATTCCGCATAACTTGTCTATGTTGGATTAAACGGTATTGTTCTTTCTGTCAGGTGGAGATTAATGTTAAACTGGAAGAATGTCTGACAAAGGTTCAACAGGAGAACGAGGACTACAAGGCCCGGATGGATAAACATGCTGCTTTGTCCAAGTAGGTTTAATTCTGTCTGCCTGCTTTCCTTGCCATTGCATTAACTTCAGTTAAGGAGACTAGAACAGGTCATTTTTGTCTGAAAGTTTCTCATATTTTATCCAACACCTTCCAAAATGTTGGTTTCCCTCTATATTCGTGTATTGGTAGGAGTTCATTTTAGAATCCACTGACAGGACATGGCCTGTGTATTTTAGTCAAGTCAGCTCTTTGGTCTATATGGGCTCTACAAGCCCACTACCTTCACAGGAATGTAACGACATTTAAAGATCAATCTAGAATTAGACGAGGTTAAAAAAAGAGGTAATTCCACACTTCCACAGACAGGCAATTTATCAATTACCATTACACAATAGAATTGGTGTCAGCGTACTCTGACTGTCGCCACCTACATGCAGCTATCTAGTGAGCAGGCCATGTTGCAGCAGTCTCTGACTTTGTCTTCCCCTACAGGCAGCTATCTAGCGAGCAGGCCATGTTGCAGCAGACTCTGCAGAAGGAGTCCAAGGTTAACAAGCGGCTCTCCATGGAGAACGAGGAGTTGCTGTGGAAACTGCACAACGGCGACCTTCTGGCAAGCCCTCGCCGCCTGTCGCCCACCTCCCCTTTTCACTCGCCACGAAACTCCGCCTCTTTCACCACGACAGCACCTCTTTCACCGAGATAACCATCCCAGCAATGTGTGTGTGTGTGTCTGTGAGACGGAAAGAGTGAGAACATGTCATGTCATTCTTAAAAACTCATCCACAACCCTCCGCCGAGCCGCTCGAGGATCAAAGCTTTTCCAAATGTGGACAGACAAGACTGTCATGGCATCCATACTTTGGATATAACTGAACTGTAAAAGACAACCAGACGTTTTGTTTTGAAAACGCTGAAACACCGTGGCACCAATGCACTTACTTGGACGTGAGGGACTGGCCTCGTCAGTCCCTCTCTTTACCAACCAAAATGCCTGGGTTCTTCAACAGACTTTTCTTTCACTAAAGATGGAAGCGGAAGCCAATGGGCACACCTCAGGGTTTGTACATAGTGTCCCTTTTGTTTTGATTTATTCCTCCTTATGTTGGACTTAAGTGTACAGTTTTATTTGGGCGTGCCACATTATGTAAGACCATCTCACATTACAATAGGTGGCCGGCCGGGTGTTATCCTTGGGCGAGTTGTATGACTGAAAAAGAAATGTTAAAATTATTAGATTTTTGGGTTTGATTAATCATAAATCGGTGGGTACCCGAAGCGTTGATGGATTAGCATGGCATCTTTTTTTTTTTTTCTTCTCCCAAAGAGCGACGCTCAATCAATGGACATCTAGAGGAAATGGGTGGATCTGCATGACATTACCTGGGCAAATAGGAACAAGCTGAGTTTTTCTGAATTTGTGGGCTGTAATAAAATATACAAGCCGTTTATGATCTGTTAACTTTGTCCCTGTTAACATCTACTTGACGAACATGGAATGTTTCATCTCTTTTCAGGCCTAAACAATAAAGGATCATACTTTAGAGAGGCTGTGGATGGACTACATGGAAATTACTTTCCATTTAGTTTCTGAATTCTGTGCAGTGTTTCCCTAATGTTTAGAAAGACCTGACCAGGTTTACTGCTAGACATAGTTAACACATCTATGGGTAAATACATGCTTATGATACAACTACTCTGGAAGTAATTGTAAGTCCACGTGTCGGACTTATGTGTCTAACAAGTGGCCTGTGAGTAAACTGATTGGGGGGGGGGTGTATTATTTAATTTGCCCATGTAGTCTGAGAAACCTCAGATGTACTCAAAATGCCTCAACTTGCTACCTTGTTGTTTTTGTTTCACATAGAATAAATGTCAAAACCAATTTACCCACAGTGAGATTTATTTTGAATATTAAAACCAAAACCACAGGACAGTCAGGAAATTTATATTATAGACATAAAAAATGTAGAAATACTTTGTAAGGTTTTTGATAATCTGTAAAAAAAAAAAAAATGTCATGACTTGTCATGATGAAAAAGGGGTTTGTTTAGGAGAGCATCTCAATCTTGCCCCCACCGCATTCTCCCATGGGACCCGGTGGTTTCTGTGGTTATCTTGTGGTCAGGTACTGGCAACAGTCGGTGGGTTCTTGAGATCAGCAGCTCGTACCATCATGACCACAGATTTGATAGAGTACCACCATCCGTGCCACGTGTACCAAACTACCCCATCCTTGGTCATGGCTTGGTACGGTCCCTTGTAGTATTGACCATTCAGGTTCCCAGACTCGCACCTGGCAGCGAGAGGGATGAAAGAGATGGTGAGGGGCAGAGGTGGAACAAAGATAGCTGTTGAAATGCAGGAAAGACGTAGTTCAAGGACTAACTAGTATGCCTTGGGAATTTCAAGTGTGTTTATTCTTCCAGTTTGCCTTATCAGAGCAACTGTCAGCAATGGTTTAGATCAGATCAGTAAGACGATGTAAACCGTCAGCAGACTTAAGTCAAGTGAGTGCAGCACACTCAGAGCATTAATGTTTACCATTAACCTTGACCCATGCTCAAAGTGAAAGACATGGCATACCTGCTGAACCACCAGCCAGACTGGTCATGTCGGATGCACTTAGCATCTTTATCGCTGTCGTTTGGGTGGTCGAAGGTACTGAACTTGACCCCGCCTGACTCTGGACCTGTCCACCTTGGTGCAGAAAGACTGGGCCTGTGGGCATCTGCCAGGGAATCTCCTGCATTACCAGTGTACTCTCCTAAATGGAGTTGGAACTGGTCCTTGGAGGGAAGAACAGATGAGAAAAAGTACTGTATTGAAAGTCTAGCAGTTGTCTCACTGTGTTGTGTGCAACAATTTGGTTATTTCCCTGCAGAATTATTATTTTTATTAACTATTTATTTTGCATGTCAATCGGGTCACTATTGTTTTCTCACCTCTCAGTATCCCCAGAGGGATCATTTACAAAAGGTGCAAAACGGATGACAGAATACTGACTATGAAAGAAATGTTACCAGTTACTTGACATGGGAATAATTGTGGGAACTTAAAAGAATGAAATGAGATTTGCCAAATGTCCTTGCTCTGTAATCAAAGTTGATGAAGCCTGGAACAATTCGTCTAAATACGACCACTTACTGTTTTGAGAACGAGGGTTTAAAGATAAAGACAGTATGAGGGAGTTAGTGTCAAAGTTAACGGAACAGAACAAATCTCCTGTCTATTTGACAGAGATGCTCATTTGTACCTACCTTCTCATCATCCACTTTGAAGTTCTTGTACTCGGCATAGCGTTGATTACCGTCAAAATCCTCCATGTCAATCCTCAGATCATACTTTCCTAAAAAAAAATCAATGCATTTACTATGCTAAGACAAATGGCCTATCACTTAACCCAACATAATGAGACCTTAATGAACAGGAAAAAACATTGTTTAGTAAAACAGACTATGTTAATAATAAAACTAAAACCAAAGGTAGAAATAAATGTGACTTTCCTAATTTCACAAGACAAACTAAAGTTTAAAAAAAGATACAACTTTGAATTAATTAGAAGGGAAATGTTATTTTGTGCTACACAATACCTTAAATTGTACACACCTTGTGATGTTATGTAGTGTAGAGGTTCATTGCCAAGCCAGAATTCACCATTAGGAGAGTAGAGATCACCAAACCCATTCTTATACTCCACCCAGGCTCTTATGACACACACAGACACCATGCAAAATACAAAAAACTGTTACACATAATACATGCAGCATTTTAATGCTGATATAACTATTAACACTACAACTATGTCAGCAGACCATCCACAAACAGCACAGCTATAAGGATGAACTTCAGGACTAAGTTATTAAAATTGAGTAAAATAAGATCTATAGATGTTTAGCCTTCATAAAGGTGCTGAACCTATAGTTCTGCAAGACCAATAAGTTAACATTAGTTGTGGTCTACCATAACGGCTGGCATACTGAAAAGGTCTAACTGTAAATCTATGTTTAACCTGCTAGAGACTATCAGATTTGCTCCTTTCTGCACTGATACAGCTTAGCTTGACATAAACATCAAACTCATGAAAAGCAAAGATGGCGCTGTAGCCTACAACGTTCAGTGCTCTGAATATTTTTATTATTTTTGCAAAAAGTGAGCCAGAATACTACACAAATGTCCTTACTTCTTGTATGCAGTTTTATATGCTAGTGGGGAAATATTTCCCATCTTTTTTAATCAAATTAATTATCTCTGCTAGATTCCACCTTTTTCATCAGATATGCTAAAGGTTATTTCCTTGTAGATTTGATAGATTCAATCCCCTAGAAAATGTGTGGATTGCTTGTGAAGATCTGCTCACAACATTGGTTACGTGTTGTCCACCTTACAATATCCCAGTGTGCTGTGGCACCCAAGTCTCACCAAACTATCCTACGGATTACTCAATTGATTCGAGTAAAATAATAAGAATTTTGCTATATTAACAAGCAATAGTGAATATACAAAAAAGAAAATAAGAAATGTCATCATATAATTAACTAATTGGTTTATAAACTTATCTAAATACTGTATATTGCCTAAATGGCATACCGTACATCTGTCAAAACTAAACCAATTTAGTGCATTAAAAGCAGGCTTAGCCATTCCTGAGAAAGCTTGCTAACTTCTAATAACTAGCTTGCCCCACACATTGAAACGCATTATCTCGATGATCGTTTCAGCCCTGTATGAACGGCTCGTTCCTCTCCCTCTCTCTAACCTGTCAAAGCTCTCTTGTCCGTCTCTTCTCCTCTGGAAGACTGTCCATCCTCCTCCGTTGCTCATGTCACAGTAGACGTTGAATACCGTGGGTGACCCGTCTGGTCGCACCACATACAAACCATTAGCAACGTTACCATCCGCAAACACCTCTGAGCAGTCTGCAGGCACACACACACACACAACGAGGTGTTGCTCTTAAAAGTGAATTCAGGCATTAATTGACACGTACCATTACACACACACACAACGAGGTGTTGCTCTTAAAAGTGAATTCATGCATTAATTGACACGTACCATTACACACACACACACAATGAGGTGTTGCTCTTAAAAGTGAATTTAGGCATTAATTGACATGTACTATTCTACACGCACGCACGCACATACACACAATGATGTGTTGCTCTTAAAAGTGAATTCAGGCATTAATTGACATGTACCATTCTACACACACACACACACACACACACACACACACACACACACACACACACACACACACACACACACACAAGTAATTGGCTGTGTAGCCATGCTGTACCTCTGTACAGGTTCTCTGTACCAAGGTGTGTGTTGGGTATTTCCTCCAGCTGTTGTGTCTGGCTGCTGTGTAGAGCTTTCATATAGCGATGCTGGTCATCGATAACTCCCATCAGCCGATGGATCTCTGCCTCCAGGCGATGCACTCTCTCCTCACAGGGCACAGGGGCCTGGAGGACAGGAGGGGCAGAGGAGATCGTGGTTACCCTGATCAAGCATGCTATATAGTGACATTGTTAGTGAAACAGCCTGATGGTGTAATATGACTTTGAGTTGCACAACTTCTGAATCTGTCCTATAGCTATTATAAATGTAAAGCAGCAGCATAATATTTCGTTATTGCAATTATTTACTATTACATTTAGCACATTTTGCATTGATACATGTAATACAAATAAGGCTAGGCTATACTGAATAATTGTGATAATAAAAATCTTACCGCCAGATTTCCAGCCAGGTGAAAAAGAATGCTCATAAATATTCTTAACATTCTCGTTGCCGCTCTTGCCATGCCACAATGAACAGTGGCAGCCAAAGTGCTGACACCAGTGGTATGACACTCAACGTGGGACAATATGAAAGCTAAATCAAGTCAGTGTCTCCATCTAGTGGCCGTTGAGATTTTACAAATTTAGCATAAAGGTTTAGCATAAAAGGCTGAAGTTAGCATTATTATAGTAGCCTACAAATCATAATGGAAATATTGTTTATTAAGTGTTTTTACACTGAAAGAAATCAAACAATTTTGATTTTGAAATGCTTACGCTACTCACATTTTACGGGTATTAGATGGAATGCTTATAAGACGGAAAAAACGAAATTCAGATACATCTGCAAGTGACGATTAAAAATGCGACTCCGGTGGGACTCGAACCCACAACCTTTGAATAACAACTCGTATTCGACTAGAAGTCCAATGCGCTATCCATTGCGCCACGGAGCCACCTGTTGATGAACTTCCTGTGAAACTGTTTAGTTTTCGTCATATAATTAATATGGTATTTTTCATATTTTACCATTGTGGCTAGTTTCCCTTATGCTACCTTTCTGTCCTACGCTTGGTAAGTTCGCGACGTTTCATTGGCGCGTGGCCTGGCTCCATGTTTTGGAGTCCTGTCCTGTCTGACCTCAACATATGCATTATGTAAATAACCAAATTAATAAACTTATCGAATAGCGTCTTCAAATCTTGCATTTATTCAATCCCAGCACAATTCTTCCTTCGTTCAGTAGCCTATTTCGATTGTTGAATTCCCAAATAATCGTGCGAGTCGGTGGGATGGAACCAAATGATCCAATCCAAAAACAAAATGCTATTGAGCGCTTTAGTCTTATGTGGTGGTAGATCACTGTTAACACGTAGGCTCCAAACATATCGAAGATGTTCGTTTGCTTGACACATGGTTACTGAAGGCCATGGCGCATTCATGTTGCATTCATTTTACATTCAATGACACGTTGTGCCCAGTAGATGGGGCCATTGGTTTTCTCATGTAAAATATATTATTTGTAATATGACCATGGTTTTGTCTAATTTGGCAAACATTTATGAAATGCTTTAATTTAGACTGTGGAATTACCATATCCTAAATTTTACCAGAATTAATCTGCTCAAATCTGTTACTTTATAATATAGAATATGCAACGTGATGACTGACATTGAAACAACCAAATAATCGCTCTATATAGGGACATCCAATAGAGCAGAAAATAGAAAGAATAAAGAACAGACTGTCAAAATAGTAATTGCTTTCATGTAATTGTTTGAGAAGCGAAATATAATGATTGCGCTTTGGGGCGTTAAGAGAACGATGCTATAGAAGGCCTGCTTGATCCGTACTTAATAGAATCTTATTTACAATGATGCACAAACCCTATAAAAACATTTGTAAATTCTCATTCGTTCAGAGCCCGGATAGCTCAGTCGGTAGAGCATCAGACTTTTAATCTGAGGGTCCAGGGTTCAAGTCCCTGTTCGGGCGATTAAGTTTTCTCTCCCAATTCCATAAAGGCTACAACTGTATCGTATCCAAAGAAACCTGACCTACTGTAAAAAATAAGTTTTGCCTACCTAATTCGAGGGCAGCCCATGACGTTCTGGGATCGCATCTTTTGTCTAATTCCCGAACGAGAACATTTGTGGCGAATGATAGGCTGCAGAAAGCAAGACGAGATGCAAGATATGCAAAGGATTCTCAACATCGTATAATTTAAGATACGTGTATTTAATGTTTATAAACATTTATTTTAAGAATGTTTTTTTAAGGATAAAGTGATACTTTCTAGATATTGATTACCGCAGGTTAGGCTATACATCCCATTTTAGTCAATCTGTTGAATCAGGACTAGAAACTTTATTTTCTTGACTGGGTATGTTTTTGATTAGCCGTTGTCAAAGCAGAAAACCTTGCAAATGGTGAGTTCTGCAAAAACCTGCATGCCAAGCAAGCAGTGTGCCGAGTTATGCTGTTTCATAATGTAAACATTTGAATTCAGAGGATGCAAACACAACACGCAGGATGAGCACTATTTAGGTGCTGCAGTGCAATACATCTTTAATTTACAACGTGTCAGAGCCAGATGGTAAAAACAGCACCACTTAGAATTGTGTACATGATCTTAGTCCAATAATAAACTTAATTCCTCCTAAATGTAATATTTTTGGTAGGCGGAAAACAATGAGAATATGTTATTTCCATCAGATAAATTCCCTGTTCAAAAGTGATTATAGTTACTATTCATGTTACATACACCAACATGTGAGTTTTAATGTGCAATACAAAGTAAACGGAGCAGGAATGAAGCAAGTACAATAGAAATACTTTTTAATTTGATGGTTTATCACAGGCATCATCGTTAATTTCATTTAAAAATGCAGATGAACTTTTTCTCTCCATTCAAGCTGTGCATCTCACACTAGCTGCATCCCAGGCACCCATGCATACATATCAGACTTGAACAATAACCAAAGTGACATGATTTTCTGCTCGATTAAAATCCACCCCAGACGCACAAAACAAAACAAATACCCTAACAAAAAGAAAACTTGTATACTCGCGCAGATACACATACAAACACACGCACACGCACACACACACACACACACGCACGCACGCACACACACACACACGAGGGGGCTACGTAAAGGGGTGGAGGATGGTGTTGTCTTGATGTTTGTAGTAACTTTTACCTGGACAAAGCAGAAATCCTGAAAAATCAAGAAAAAAAATCATCAAATTGAATATAAACATCTTTCAAATGACAAATAATTTGTGCTGAATATACTTGGATGGTAGGTCCCAGAAGGTCTACCACTACTAGTAGTTTACATGCATGCTCATCCTGTCAGTTTGTGTGTCCCCCATCCTTACTGTAGCTTTTCCTGTAGCAGCTCCAGTCTCTGCCTGTCCACGTAGCGGGAAAAGAGAGAGAGCAGGTTGGGCGGAGTGAACAGAGGAGGAGAGAGGGAGGATGGGGCCACACTCAGGAGCTCACGCGTCACAGAAAACACCAACTCAGTCCTGGGTGGGACCATGGAGTTAGTGGATTATTCACTCACAGACCACACCTGATCAGAATCTCTCTCTCTCTACAAATATGCATCTGTTCTTTATCTAAGCTGTTGTCATGAGGACTTCATCTCACACTAACCACCCACCATCGATTGTCGTCCATGAGTTGGCAGTTAGGGTCGGAGCTCTGCATTTTCTCTCCTTCACTTAAGATCAGATACAACAGTGTCACACCAAACTGCCAGACAGAGAGGAGAGCAGTCAGCAGGTAGCCACCTTGGAGGCCCAGGGAGCCTAGATGTCAAGGCTGTCCGGTCAATGTGTGTGTACCTTGTTGTACAGAACTGTGGCAAGTTGGCCCTCGCTGCCTTGAAGCTCTTGCAACAAGTCCGTCAGTGCAGGGCTTGACAGTGACTGAATCACCGCGGCAACTGGCTCCACCAACCAGCAGAGCACCTGAACAGAGACTTAAGTTTTCATACTATTTATTTTAAGAACTTTTACTTTACAAATCTATAAAAACATTTATGGAATAATCTGTGTGTGTTAGTTAGGACCTGGTCCTGTTTGTCCTTTTTGGACAATGCGGGAAGGTTGTGGGCAATCGCCATGACAACAGCAGCAGCCTGAACAGGGGGTAGGAAGGGGAGGAGCCTGGAGATGAGGCGTTTTCCTTTCCTGACCGACATGATCATCACACACTGCTCATCGCTCACCCTGAGAGGAGGGGCAGGGTGGTCACACAGGGTGGTACTGACAAGGTCCCCATTCTTACATGCTTCCCAACAGTGGCATGCGCACACGCACACACGCACACACACACACCTGTCTTCCCAGTCCTTGTGGCGGAGGGAGTTGCAGAGCTGCAGTGTGTTGGCCTTGTGCCGCTCCAGCAGAGCCCCTCTGTCCTCCTCTGGAGTCAGCATGAAGCGCTTCTCAAAGTCCTGCACCTCCAGCAGCAGAGTGTACATCTGCCAGAGGGGACAGGCCATACGGGGAGCACATGAGGGGCAGGGTGCATTCACACTAGAGCCTTTGGTGCGCGCCCGGGCTCACTTGAGTCAAGTCAATTTTATTTATATAGCCCTTAATCACATTGCAGTCTCAAAGGGCTTTACAACCTACATTTCACATGG
>JAODTR010004110.1:0-12294 GCA_025399935.1 Amblyopsis rosae | reverse complement strand
CCCCCCCCCCCCCCCCCCCCCCCCCCCCCCCCCCCCCCCCCCCCCCCCCCCCCCCCCCCCCCCCCCCCCCCGGGACGGCTGCCAGCCCAAAAGGTGGAAGAGAATGGCAGGTTGACAAACACCACAGGCAGAGGGAGTCAAATGAGGAAGCCAGCCATTTCTAGACAAGTAGGCCACCAGGCACAGAACAAGGCGAATGGGGACACACACACACACATGCACACACACACACACACACACACACAGAGAGAGACAGACAGACAGACAGCATGCTGCAAGCGAAAGCAGTGGGTAACGGTGGGTAAAAAGACGCTGGGCGAAACCAGTATTATAGGAGTACCTTCATATACGCCCTGCAAGTCTTCTCTCGCTTTTGAAGCTGCTCCGCAGAAAGAAAACACCAAGGGACAGACAGACACCAGTTAGGTGGGAAAAGAGGAGGGAAGGAAAGAGGCTGCATGGTTAAATAAATAGGGACCATTAAATCACTCCACTCGCCGCAAATCGGAGGAATTAATAAGAGAAGAGGCAGCAGCTAGCATCGGCTCCGGGATATATGACCTTAGCATAATGCTGCTGCTATAAGCGCGCTAGCTAAATCGTATTTACATTCTATATATGAACATGGATTAGACAGCGGCGAGGGTTAGCGCAGAGGGACGCATGGAGCTGTGTAGGAAAAAGTGCTGAGAGTCGATTTCTGTGCTGTGCATTAGTGATGCTTTAGAAACACATTGAGACGCTAAACAATGCTGGATGAGCTCATTTGTACCGAATGCACATGGAACTTCTTGTGCCAACGCTACACACTGCCGTGTTAAAGAGTTGTTTTTGGTACCATCGGTAACAGGAATGAAACGTGCGTTCTGCGGACAAATGATAGAATTAAATAAAAACATTTAAGTGATAGAAATGATGTTTTGGGCGTTAGCTATTAGCATCTATTTTTGTTTTGTTTTGTTGCGGGCCATTAGCACTCGTCTATAAACAAACACAATGTGGCTGCTAGCTGTCTAAACATGAGGGGGAGAAAAAAAAAAACGCGACAGGCGTCTGGTGCAAATCACCTTATTTACATGTAAACGGCTGTCTGCATAGTCTGAATAACAAAGTCCTTTTTTAAACCTGTCACTCTCACGTCAGGACCGTCGACAGGCAGAGCAATGTAGGTGTGGCTCAGTCAGATCTGCTCTTTTCACTGCCGACATGCATGTAAGGCAGCTCGGTGCTTGTCGGGCCTGGGGAATTATCCTTTGTATATGTGGCGGTTGTGGTTGTGGTGGTGTAGAGAAAGTAGCGGGGGGGGGGGGGGGGTGATGGGATCATGGCCATTAGTGCCTATAAGCTGGAACTGGCAGGTGAGGCTGTGTTGCCAAAGCCAGTAATTACCAGAGAGCCGCGCTGGAATGAGACCCCCTCAGGGCTAGACCTCTCACCCAGGTCTGCGGTCGTGTGTGTGTGTGTGTGTCCCAGTAAAGGTGTCTCTGGTGGGAGGTGTGGGGTAAAGAGCTGTACCTTGTTGAAGCTGCGGCCGGCCGAGTCCTTCTCGTTGGGCTTGAGCTCCTGCAGCTGGGCGTCCAGGATGTCCACCAGCTGCTCCATGAGTCGCACCGAGGAGCTGACGTCGCCGGCGAACACCGGGCCCTGCGTGTGGCGCGCCAACTCGTTGGCTAGGTTAGCTGCGTTTTCGCCGCTCCGGATCTGAAGCGCACGTTAGGGACAAGAGTTGGTGTAATGTATCACAGCGCGTACCCAGCGTGATCAATTGCGTTCCCCTGTTAGCGCCGTTATCATTGTGGTCGCAGTACATGCAAACAAAAAGGTATTGAGCAGGGAATACGATCGCGCCAGGTGTGTGAGACACATGCTCAACGTGGAAACATAAAGCACCTCTGTGGAGCAATAAGGGTTAGCAGGAAGGACAAACGATCCCTTTAAAGGTAAAGTCAGCGAGTGTAAGCCAATACGCTTTTTGTCAAATGTCGCAAACGTCTCCTAACGCTATCTGGCTCTGTAAAACACACCGCACAACGCTATCCCAGCCTTGGCAACTGGTGTCCAATGTGTGTGTGTGTGTGTGTGTGTGCGCGTGTGGGGGGGAGCTTTTGAGAGAGCACCCTATAGCAGCGAAGGGAGAGGTTGTATTTTGACGAGCTATTAACGAGCATTCCCCACCATCGCTGGCACCTACTTTAATCCCTCAGCTGTACAGTGTACACGGAGCTTTCCTGTCCCACGGCGGTGGGTGTTACCTTTTGTGCCACTTGGGTGACCCAGTGGGAGGTGCAGTTGCTGAGGTCCGGGCCTTTGGAGGACCAGATGCCCATCACGCCGCAGAGAAAGGACGCCACCCCTGGGACAAAAGGTAGCGGTTACAGCCGATGGCTTTAACAAACACAGATAGCTTCTCCCGCTGGTTTCTTCATTCACCGGGACATTATGTTCAGTGCGGGAAACCCAGCAGAGGCGGCAATCATCTGAATGCCTGTTAGCGGTCTCCATCGAAACAGTCCTGCGATGAAATTGTACGTTGGAGGAAAAGCCGTGGTAGATTTATTTGTGCTTACACTGGATCTAGTTAACCAGTCTACAAAAAAAACACACACACACCTTCCAGAGTGGTACAGAGCCATCTCATTCATCATTCCCATTTAATCTCATTTGACTGACAATATATTGACATACGGTGTTAAATATGACACGCTCAATCATGCGCTTTGTTGCATATACTAGTCCAAACTACGGAACGAGCTATGCGCGTCAGTGACAGGGTTACAAAAGGCAACAGAGATACGTCTTCTATTGTTGAGCTGATATCAATTCTAAAATGAACCGCCATAACAACATTGCCCTTGTGCTGCTTCATATCCCCATGCTCCTGCATTTCATTCTTTACTTTCTAAATTACCAGTGGGGATTTTCGTAAAGCGGGCATCACGTATGCAATACAAAGCACACTGATCTCTTTTTGTTCATTTTTTTGTTATTAAACCAGCAGGACGGGAGCTGTAGCTGTGGCAGATTGCTATTATTCACAAATCAATCTGACTAATGATTACCTTCAATTAAGGGGAACTACCCTTATCTTTGCACAATCCTCCTTTTCTTTTAAATATGTTCAATGATGGTATGCTCCCTGTCACATTTAAAAACTGTACAGATTTCCATATTTTTATAACTATTATATAACTGTTATATAAAGATATATATATATATATATAGTTATATAGTTTTTTTTAAGTTACCAGTCTTATGTTAACAGTCAGCATTAGTCTTGCTTCTAAGCAACCATTTTATAATGTTTGCAAATGTATAATAAAAATATGTATATGGTGTGATTTGATTCCCACAGTAAGATATTTGTGTTGATATTTGGTTGTATTTATACACTGTAACTGTGTTATAACATGCGTGTATCTCTGCATTGTTGCGTACGTTTGAATATTATATAGCCTATTTTTGTAGCTGTAATGTAATATAGTTTGGTTGATTGTTTCTTCACTTGCCCAGGGACTGTAGATGTAAACTAGCTTTGGGCTAAATCTGGTAACTAGCATATCTCTTCTTCTTGAGGTTAATGTATTTTGTACATGTTTTCTTTTTTTGTGCGTGAAGCCACACCCACACCTGAGTGATTAGAACTAGAATGAATCTCTACTCCTCCCGTTAAATCTTTCATGGCCTTGCACCAATCTCTACTTCCCCTCAGGCAACGCTAATGGGCATTTGGGTGTTGGCAATGTGGG
Source organism: Amblyopsis rosae (assembly GCA_025399935.1). Classification (NCBI taxonomy): domain Eukaryota; kingdom Metazoa; phylum Chordata; class Actinopteri; order Percopsiformes; family Amblyopsidae; genus Amblyopsis; species Amblyopsis rosae. The sequence continues at coordinate 8,548 of JAODTR010004110.1, read as the reverse complement.
AGCTATAATGCAATATAGGTATGAACCTTTAACTATGTTAACACAAACACACATACACACACGTGAGGTCTACCTCTGGTTCCTTTGGGGCAGGGTCTGTCCACGGTGGTCCCAGTGTGTGTCTGTGGCCAGTCTATGGCTCTCCTCCTTGTAGCCTCACAGGAGCGTCTAGGCGTCGGGGACATCTCTGGCACGGTGGGATGCGCTGTAGCCGAGCCACGGGAGACCTCAGAGGGGTCTCTGCCATCTCTGGGGTCTGCCCCGGGAGCGGTAGCATTCACATGTCCCTTCACGGTTGACACAATGGTGGTGGTGATCACGGCGGTGGTCTTGGGTATTGACGAGGAGACAGAGAGATCTTCCATTGTTGGCGCTGGAACAGGAGTGAGACACAGGTAAATAAATAATGTTCACTCCTCTGCCTTCCTCCCTGCTACTCTCTTGATATTTCCAGTTTGTGGGTTTAGTTTGAGTAACCGCTACAGATTCGTCTTGGAAACACAGAGTTCTGTGCAGCCAAGAATACAATATACTTCCTTTTGGCTTCTTCGCTGCACAAGCTTGAGGCAACCCTGCATGGGCTACTCTTTTTTAGGTAATATAGTGAGCCCTCAAATGAAAGAAGGACTGCATCCTTTTGCATGGGAGCGATTTCTTCTCAAGGCCCGGCACCCTGGGCTGATTAAATGTCAACAAGGAAGACAAAGCCTGCCCACACTTAACTATTTTTCCCTGCCCAGTTCATCTCTCTCCTTTAGATAAAGCGGGCATGAGGAAAGAGAACGCCACTGCTCTGGGCAAAATAACATACATCAGCAATAATGCAATTCCGCTGTATTCAATCCATGGCAGAGCAAATTTATGGGTGCGTGCATGTGTGCGTTTGTGTGTGTGTGTGTGTGTGTGTGTGTGTGCATGCTGTTCAGGTATGCCCCAACATGTGTGCTAAGAAGCAATGTGTACAGATGGATAACTGCTAGAGAGAGCCTAGAGATAACTAGGAAATGAGAGCGAAGAAAGAAAATCTATAAATATAACTGAAATACAGTTTGTATGGCAAGTATGCTATAAATAAATATAAGAGGAAATGTGTACACACACATTTCCTCTTATATTCATGCATGTGTGTTGTCTGTGTGTGTACTACACGGATACAGTACAGTATGTCTGTCCTGCACAAGCGCTCATTCATTTCTCTCACAGCCACTGTTCGGCGTGAAGATGAAAGCAACTTCCCACAATGAAGTCTGCCTTTGTGAAAACGACCCCGCGTGCTGTTGTCATCAGGTGCCCCGAGTGCTTCTGGGAAAATGCAATATCACGCTATCCGACACCCCATCATCAGACGTGTATCTCCATTTCCTGAGTGAACGGTGACAATGCACCGCATTTTGCGTCCGGAGTTTATCAGCCAAATCAGAGGGGGGATCTTTGTTTTGCCTTTCCTTTCAAATATGAGAGTTCATTAAGCCAATCTCTTTGGACTTGGTCGGGAGCCAACAGCAGATCAACAACAAAGAGCGTGGCCGAATCTAGCGGTTAAATAATCTGAAGGACGGGGAGAGTGTCCCCGCACAACAGTCTGGATCACCTTGCCGTGCGCGTGTGTGATGTGAGGTGTTGACATTTCCCTCATTGGCCTTCTCCTCCAGCAGGAGTCCCGGCTAATTACCTTACACTCATTCAGTCATTGTGTATGTGTCATCCACTCACTCATTCACCCAGTTCCTTTGCCAGCTGGGCAATAAATGGGTGACATGTGATGTGCTCAGTTGCTGCCCCCGACAGATCATGTGAATATATCATGACGTCAGCACACGTCAGCCAGGACTTTGGAGAATCATTCGTCGGGAAACTGTTGGACAATCCTCGCTCATTTGAGCAAAATGTTAAAATTACATTTATGGTGTGTCACACAAACACAACCGTGTATGTACAACATACAGTACATACGCTACATATACAGTATTTTTAAATATAGTCTATATATATATATATATATATATATATATATATACAGTATATAAAGGTGATTGTGCTTAACTACTGTATTACAACCCATCACATTAAATAATATCAATGTGGTTGCGATGAGCATCAACACCAACAAATAGCCTGTATTCTCAACACAATACAGCACAGTGTAAAGTGCTTGTCAGATGCCAGCGTTCTTGTACGTCTGCTGTGATGTCTCAACACAGTGCTCTACAATTTTCCTTTGATTGCAATGAGCAATTTCCTCTCCAGTGAGAGCCTTGTGTCCTCCAACAGCACTCCACCAGTAGAAGGCCGGCCCAATTAGCTCCCATTTCAGTGAAGAGGCTGGAAAGTCACTCCTGGGCAGCCTGACAAGAAGGCTATACTGCTGGCATATGCCAAACAATACCTGTTGTAAGTAATATGAGGTGCTCAAAGTTGAGGATCAGTTGATAGACGAGCATCGACGATCTCTAACCAGAATGGAACCGAGTAAACGAGGCAGAATGAAGGGACGACCAAGGACAGGGCTTTTTCACAGAAAACCCCAGAGCCAGGAAATGTAATTATAATGCAAAAAACGTATAATGTAATAAAAAGGCCTGCAAATTCTGTTTTTCCTGTCCTCTCCGTTTCCAACAAAGCTTTAATCGGAATTTTAATCCACACAGTCCGAAGGAGGACATGGCAAACACACGGTAAGAGTATCTGCCATTAGGGAGAGGCGGAGAGCAATGGAAACTCACAGCTAAACTATTTAATTGGTTTAAATCTCAAATTCTAAGATGACATCCCTTAAAAGGTGAATCCAAGTACAACAACCAAAATGACACATACGAATAAAATGTCAAACAGAGTTCAGTTCAAATATCAGCCAGACGCCATTTCGGAACCGCAGTGAAATTATCAGCAAACGTCTAAATGTCAATCCAATTCTATGACAAAACACAGGAGGGTCTATGGCATTCTGCACCCCCTCCTCATGCCAGTATAGTGCAACTGTAAACACTGCCGACTACAATGACAAACAAGATGGACACAGCCAGCACCTCCCAAACTAATGGCCGTGCAGGCGCTGCCCTAACACCTCCAACTTCTCCTCTCACTAATTGTGTGGGTGGTGCTTGTGTGTTTTCTGTGTTCCATCTACAGTGGTGCATTGCAATATGCAATATGGTATTATGCCAAGGAAATTACCACACTTGCTTAACCTAATAGCCTATTAAATTCAATATTGAAATTTTGACTCGTAATCATTTAAAACTGAAATACAGCACTATCATCCTAATGTTTTAGAAGTAAGGCTATTTTAATTACTGTATTTATTATGATTGATTATCTAATGAAATCATTTAAATAACTATGCTGGGACTAAAACAAATTGATTGATATAGAGCAAAAGTAGCTTACTTTTGCTTTCGACACCACTCAATATGGACTAGATAAGTGCTACAGAGCTGGTGCCAGTAAGTAATGCTAGAAACAATTCCCATAAAATATGAATTTTGCATTAGGCTGTTGTTATGCTCTCCATTCATGAGGCGAGCATCAGCCCCATGTACCATAATGGACATAAAAGATCCAGCCAATGGCATAGCCTAGCATTGCAATGAAAACAGGGTTCATAGACAGCCAATAGACACGTTTACTTTTTTTTTTATCTACCATTTATGGATATGTCCTTATTATACCAATGGCCGAGCTATCGACATCAATAGAGTGTGGCTTTGCATTCCTGACACTTGCTTTTTAAAGAGCAGACTGAGCGGTAGATAGAAAAAGCTATGACAGACATATCTCAGTGCAGTAATTTATTTTATTTAAGATGGCTGGGCACAGCTCTGGTGCATTCATAGGCCTATGAATCAAACTCAGTGACTAAAACATACTGTATATGAGCAGCACAGCACATTCAGATAAGTGCACAGATACTGTATAATATATCAGAACAGTATGCTTACAGTATATAAAAATAGGTCTGGTCCACTAGTCTAATAATTTGTCTAATCTGAAGTCATTTTCGAGCTATGCCAATCTTCAGGTAATTACACCTGGTCCTTGGCTGCTTTAATTCAGCCTCCTTCCATTTCTGTATCTTAAAATGACTGTCGAGTGCTGGCTTATTCCAAAGGACCTCTACCTTGATGGCTCTTTATTGAGCCCAATTTTCCCCGCCCCAACATGAGGTCAGTGCTGTTAGTTTCGTGGAATACTCATATATTTAGTCAACGTAAGCGTGGTTGGCTTGACATTTCAGATTTATGCAGAGTTCAATCCTATTTAATGTTACCGGATTCCAGAGTGGTGAAGCTCTTGGTTCCTTGACAACGGCTAGCATGAAGACATTCATTTTATGTGATCATCTTCCAATCAATTCTTCTTCACAAGTAAATTAATTATCTCCTGTCCCTTCTTGTTACTCAAATGCTCCCACCAATTAATGTCTATTCTGATCGTCTTGTTGAATTCATGGGAGCAAATCCAATCAATGTATCAGAAAATGCTTCAACAATATTTTGCACTTAGCACTTAGCGCTTAAAAATTACCATGCGCCTTTTTTGCACAAGGAGGAATTGATTATTGGAGTGGGGGTATTTCCCTGAAACGTGTTAGACTAGGAAAATATAAAATAAATAATCAATAAGACCAAGGTGGTTCACTTCAGCCTAGACACAGAGCTGTAGAATCCTAAAAGCACTCCACATCATATGAAGTAAACACAGATAGGCTGCTGTTGTCCTGTTTCCTCTTTGATCCCCTCACTTAAACATTTTAAATATAGACATCTAATCCGGTTTGCAATTCCATGCCTTTCTTGCATGAACATCACATCTAAGCTGGATGTTTTTGACAGAAGAGGTGACTCAAGATGTCCCATTCTTGCTACAGTAAGTGAAGGAGGGAAACATAGCGCTTTGGTGTTTGGGGGAACTTTACTCTGGTTCATAAATCTTAATAGGCCTAATTAATTTCCTCTCTGCCTCAAGTGCTCCTCAGTTTCAGACGTTATTTCAGCACCATTAGATTACCCTGCAGGATAGGTTGTTTATTTCAACAATAAATCCTAATAGCTATATAGTAGAGAAGTTAAAGGTTTGGACCTGGAAAAACTCTTAATAAACACAAACCAATCACTTTCATGTGCCATTCACAACCCCTGCCTGCATAGGCAACCATTTTTGCACCCTCTCCTTCTCCAAAATTGGAGGCATTTCAAAATGTTCTCATAAAGTACTCTTAATGATCCAAACTGGCCAGTTCTGCCGCAAATACCCTTTACGTATTTTAGATTGGATCAAGGATGAACAATGGTAGAAACGAGTGCCCAAAATAATGGCTACAATCAACAACTGTGTGCTGTTAGTTGCCTCTGATTTCAGATCCAGAGCCTATGTGGCATTAGCATTGCAGTAGCTGAGAGTGAACATTAAAGCATTCATTGCAAATGCATAGTGATGGCCACTTTTCACATATCTGTGAGGTATATGTGAGACAAGCAGGATAATTATGATAATTGACTTGTTAATTACATTTACGCAATGTGAACAAAATGAATGTGAAAAAGAGCGTAGGCAGCCCGCTTTCATGGTAACATTCAGGTTAAAGCACTATATGTCTACATACAGAGGCTGTGGTTGTTCTGTAAAACAAGACACAACATTGGGGTGGGGGGGGCCCTTGAGCCCTAAAATATCTTGCTAGGGAGATTCCATTGAAGAGCATGAAAACAAACAGGCTTCATGCTGACACGAGGTCAGGGTTCATGAGCACACCAACTCCATTGAGACATCGACCAGCTTCGCAATAGCCCCGGTCAGGAATCACATTACCCGCTGACAAACCATCGCAGGAAACATCCAGAAGTAAAAAAAAATAAAAGTAACGATAATCTGAACCAGCGCTCCGAGGGCAACATAATACGGAGACTTGGGTTTGTGTCCCTGTTTTCCCTCTCAGCACAGGGACCCGGCCTCGCTCGCAGAGGGAGAATAAGGAGGCCGTCAGGTAATTACGGCCATTATCAATGTGATGTAAGGGCCCCATCTGATGACATGTCTGCCCCCCACCCCTCTCCCCGATGACGGCAAGTCAAAACGCCTCGCTGTTATTGATATCTCTTTCCACCATGCAGTCATTCCTCTAACCTTGTCATCTGCCTTGATTTATAATGGCCATGCTCACGTGCTTGCTCTTGGAGGGGCTTAATGCCAATGTCACAATATTGTGGAGCCTCCTAACTACATACCCGTACTACGGTAAACGCCGACCGGTGGAGAGTTGAAGAGGTAGCTATGGCAACGTCAGTCCAAATCCCAAAAGGCGAGGCAGACGGTTGCCGCACTGTGCGCAAATTTATACAGTTCCATTGCAAACACTGGAGGGAGGTGATTGGTCCCGGCTTCAGCTACAGCGAGTGCCTAGGGTTGGCCCACGGTAATAAAGAAGCAACGTTCCATCCCTCTGGGATCCGTGCCTCGTTCCAAGGTGAATCTGTCATTTCTGTCTGCAAATGAGCCCTCTCCCCAAGACTAGCACAACCGTCTTTTCTATATTACACCTGAATTGCATCCAAAATTAAAAGGCAGTCGTCTGTGGCATGCTGGCACGTGGCAGCGGTGGAACACAAGCTCATTGCCTCTCGCAAAGACAGGGAACTTAACACTGGAAACGAACCAACGCAAAACAAACAAACCAAAACAGACGTACCTTCGTCAGGGTCTGGGGGCCCAAACTCCAGGTCGTAGCGCAGGGTGTAAAAGTTATTCCACACGTACAGCTGGTTGTCCCTGGGGTTGTAATCCACAGCGGTGATGTACTGATACTGGTTAGGAAACAAGATGTCGATGTATTCTCCCTGGCTCAGCTTGGTGTTGTAGATGTAGTCGATGTGGCTCCTGCTGGCCTCGCTCTCGTTCTCCTCGTAGGTGGAGCGCACAACGTTGAGCACGCCGCACACCATGAAGGCGTTGGAGGCCGAGCGCTTGTCGTAGGCTGTCTCCCAGGTGGCCTCGAAGCGCAGCGTGTACGGGTTGAGCTGGCTCAACACGATGCGCCCGTTGTTCTGCTCCGTGGCGTAGATCACCCACAGTCCCCGCTCGTCCACGGCAAGGTCGATGTCCGTCTTCCCGCCCCAGCGGTACGGCGAGGTGTCGTGGTAGTTGGCGTTGTTGACGATGGCCTCGCCGCTCTTGATGCGTGTGCGCAGGTCAAACTTGACGATGTTGCGCGTGCGTTCCTTGTTGAAGAATATGGCGCCGTCGTAGGCCACGAAGCCCGTCCCGTCGACGCGGTGGGGAAGCTTGTAGGTGGTGGTCTGCCGGCCGCTCTTGAAGTCCTCCAGAGAGGTGTACTCGATCAGCGTGTCGGTGCGGTACGGCGTCCAGGGCATGAAGAACACCTTGTCTCCGGCCTGGAGGGGGTCTTTGCACCATGACCCCGCCTGCTGCTCGGCCTCGTAGGCAAAAGTGGGCGCTCCTATACCCTTCAAAGTCCCGGGACAAATGAAGACTAGTGACAGAGAAGGAAGCAAGATGACATACAGTCAGGATAAATGTTTCACCACTATCATATTAGGCAAAACAGAACCACAAAAAAAGGCAGGTTCTTGCTGCTGTACAAACTGATTGCGGGGACAAAAAGATCAGGGAGTGCAAATTTGGACGAATGATTAAATTACTGTTTTGTGCTACTGCTAATGAATAGGAGAAATTAGAAAATAATAGTGTGCCAGGGTGATTATTCACAATGACAAATGCGAGGCTGTGAGAACTTGCATCTGAAGTGCCTGCTGCTACGCGCTAAATGGGACAAAAAGAAAATAAAAGCTGAATACAAAAAAAAAAAAAAAAGAAAGTGTAAAGAGAAAAAAATCCTGCAAATATAAGAGATGAGAAATTGGTAAGGTAGAAATCTCCTAGTTTCTTTTTTAAACAGAAGCCTGTCTCTTACGGCAAAGATCACACGCTAACATCTGGGGAAACAGACACACATGCACACTCAAGTGACTTGCGTCATAAACCAAAATGATAAGGGGAAAAGAGTTGACATCTTGAGGAGGGAGGTGATCAACAGATTGTCAATGACAGTGGTGGCAGCAAAGCAGCGGTGAAAGTAGGGGTCATGGGGTTTGGTGGGGGGTAGGAGGGAGGGAAGGGGGGGGGTATAATCTGAACAGCGGGAAAGGATTGTCACTACTTCAACGGGGGACTACAGATGGGTGAGGGAGGCCAAGGCAAAGACTCAACTAATTGGTTCTGGAAGTAACACGGAACGCGTGTGATGCGTTCTTGTTCTTGGATTCGTTTGCCAATCTCACTCAGCCATCGCTACCACCTCAATTCACGTGCGTTTGGATGCAGTAGAGGTTGGGTCAGGCAAACTATGTCTCAGCCAAGAGATCAAACACAAGTAGAGGAACACAATCAAGAGATCTCCCTGAGATGACGGCGACCATATCGGGTTGGTGACTCCCCTTCACAACGTGGCCACGTTGCGAGGAGAGAGGGTGTACATTTCACCGGGGGCCTGAACGTCGTTTCTCAGGAGTCGCTTTTGTAAATGCTAAGGGTT
>JAODTR010004108.1:0-12297 GCA_025399935.1 Amblyopsis rosae | reverse complement strand
GCTTTAGAGCTTGTCAGTGCTTATGCTGTTAGCGCTTTAGAGCTCGTCAGTGCTTATGCTGTTAGCGCTTTAGAGCTTGTCAGTGCTTATACTGTTAGCGTTTTTCTTTTGCTACTGTTTGTAAGGCTTGTCCAGGGTTTGCTGTAGACATATTGTCCATACTGTATATGGTATGTTCCAGGTATGCACTTCAGAAAAGGGCTGGAATAAAACACAATCCATATCTTTTACAGATTATAAAAAACATTTAAATGTGAGGTATAAACGCAATTGCCAGATCGATCTTTAATCATCCAGATATTGATAACCAGATGCAGATCGCATTTTATTGCAAGATGTAAATAGTAGACCAAAAACGCACGGATACGAAACTCACAAAAACAAACAACATAAATCACACAAATAACATGAATAACACAAATCAGTCCATCAGCATTAAGAAGCCCTTCCAGCATGCACCTGTGTGTGTGTGGGTGTGTGTGTGTGTGTGTTTGGAGAAACAAATAGCACACAAACACACACAATGTGCCACTCTCTTCTCTTACCTCTCTCCACTGTTTAGTCTCCACTCCCTGGGTGTAAAGCACGCACACTGTCAGGGTAGAAACAGACAGAAACGTGATAGAGCAGTAGTGTGAAACACACAAACACACACACACGCATGCACACATGCAAACAAACACACACACACACACACACACGCAAACACACACACACTGTCAGGGTAGAAACAGACAGAAACAGTGATAGAGAGCAGTAGTGTGAAACACACACACACACACACACACGCACACACACACGCATGCAAGCGCACACACACACACACACACTCACCTGCACAAATGCATTCGCACACGTGCACACACACGCAATGCACACAGACACGTGCAATACACACACACACGCACACAAAATCATGAAGGTGGAGCCAGATCCCAAAATAGAGATCAATAAAAGGCCATTAGCTCCAGTCAGTGAACCAACAGACACGCCCCTCTGGGCAGTCAGAGTGCAGCACAGCTACTGGGATGCGTGTGCACGAGGGTCTGTGTGTGTGTGCGTGCGCGGTGGGTGTGGTGGTGGGGGTTTTGCAAATGCACATCTTTTAATTCCATAACACGGCAGTGTAACAACGCTAGATACAATATCCATAAACAAACTTGAATGTGTTACTGCACACCCCAGCTCTGAGCCTGACTCCACCCACTGCACAAGTTACAGTAGAAAAATGCTAAAACATAAGTCAAGGACTTAAGTGAGTGGAAAAACATTAGAATTTGATGACGCGTGAGTGAGTTATATCAAATATGGCACGTAGAGTTTGACGGTTCTGCCTTGTTTTAACAGGCCTGTGGTCCTTATTGGCTGGATACGCCCTAATTAGGCTAATGAAGCACCTGGGCATGTCACTTATATAGGTGTGTTGCAGCACACTGTCCCTCTGACCCTCCTGGCACCACAAATGTTGTTGTTTGGTTTGTGTCTTAGTTTGGTTAGCATGCAACACGCACCAAATATATTCAGTACGTACAACTACGGACATTCACACCTCATTGTAGGTGATTCTGTTAGTTAGTTTAGTGTTTGTGTATGTTTAGGTTACGGCCCTTGTGTCAGGTCGTAACAAGAGACCACAAAAACCATATTTTATAAAAATGGGAATTTGGTAAATATTAGTTATGTGTCAGTTATGTGTCTCTCAACACAGTTCAGTCCTATTACCTATAGTTTATAAAACAATTTATGGCGCACTTTAACACTATTAGACTGTACCGTGTGAGTTTTATAAAATAAAATAAAAAGTTCAGGTGTAATATATGAAATAGAGGTTTGATCCACAACCCCTCTGGGGCCAGGGAAGGCTCCTTTGCCTCTTTGAAAACCACTGAGCTGCAAAGATATGTGGGCTGAGCAACAAGATATACTCACAAGGGTCTGACTTTGAGAATGTGTCTTTGTCCAACAGGTTCCTGCAAAAACAAAGACCAGAGAGCAAAGATGTAACATGAAACATGTAAACTGTAGAAAGTGGTTTATTGAAAGAATATGGGGGAACCTTGGGGGTCTGAGATCATGCATCTTCTCAGGGCAGAGTGGGCGTGTAAAAACCGCGCTTGATTGACAACTCCCTGACTCCTACGTCAACTTCAACATTGAACCTTGGGAAATTTGCAGTGAAAGCTTCGCAACATTTTCGATCAAAAACATTGGCATGCATGTAAAAATATTTCCTCAGCAGCTCAATTTGCTGATACATTTTCCCCCTGTATGTGAACACACACAAGCATGGAAAATATATTTGATAAGACATTTTAAACACGATTATTCCTCTGCCTGTCTCTAAGCCATGTGTCTTGATTTGCAGCTAAGGCTAGAGACTAGTAGATAGGCATTTGTAACGAGACAAGAAATAACTCAAAAGGTCATTCTCAAGAGTCTTAACACTCTTACACTGTGCTAGTCCATCTTCCTGTGTTTCATTGTCGCATGTTTCCTTCATACCCTGATCCTTCTGCAGTGAGTTGTTAAGACTCCCTGCATTTTCCATCAGAAATGACATTTTGTTTGTCTCTCTCTCTTGTGCATTTGGCCAATTCTCTCTCCCTGGTATGTTTTTATGTCAGCAGTTGGCATTTGAGTTCCCTCCTTGATATGATTATTTAACTTTTCTTGTTATTTAATATTTTCACAGCTGACCTTCACAATGCCTCCCAGGTGGTACTGGGAACCCAAAACAATTACCCCCTTGATTTCATACAGCGGCATGCAAACCGTTCTTTAGATTTTGTTAAATTAATTATTGTGTCAGTAAATTAATGTTCTCTTGGAATTATTGTGTCAGTTAAATAGACTCCATCTGTTTTTGAAATGTCTCAATACAGTTGCATCCAAAGAAAGTGAGGTTGTGGGAAGCAAGTGTTTGCGAGTTAAGTTGGCAACAGAAAAACTCAAGATATCCGCATCCTACTTTCCCTCTCATGTGCTTACAAAAACACGACCTAGTACAAACACCGCACCATAATAAGAGATCAGAGAGAGGTAAGACAGTCAACGGGAAGATCAACACTGCCTTTGTTTCCCAAAGTTGGTTGAGGCATACGTACATTTTTCTGTATTATGTAATTGATCTCACCGTAACTGTTCCGCTGGCTATAACACTTGGCAGTGATGCTCTCTGCTTGATCACAGCTGGCATAGTGTACTTTTTCAGTTCTCATGTATGTTTACAAAGGATTTTTATACATTCTTCTTTAATTAAACAGAAACTTCAGTAAGGGATTTATGGAGAAATGCGTTTAGTTTACGTCAAATGAAAAAAAAAGGTAAAAATAAGTTGTTTGTTGAATAATAGATTTCAGTGATAATTGATACCTCACCTCACACGCAACACAAGCCTAAACAGTCAATACACATACATCCTCATACAGTAAACATTGAGAACTCAATAATGTGGAATAATGTGATCATGTGGAAGGCCCGGTCGCCGTACCGTGGGTGGGGAAAAAGACAGATTGGCAGGCCCGTTTGGAACAGTGATCACAGAGACGGATTGTCACGTTATCCTACCGAACAAGCATAGTCTGGTTAATATACATGAATATACATGCAGGGTCTGTATATCTGAGGCTATTCAGCACCCTTGTATGCGTACGAGGGAGTCTGGGTAATTCCTACACTGAAGATAATTGGTACAAGGGGATATAACCATCCATTAAAGACATGTACTTAAAGATAAACTGTTACTGGAATATGCACTTCCTCCAGCTCCTCCATCTAAAAACATGTCAGGTTCTCTCCAGCCAGTGCCATCTGACCAGAGACACTTCAGATCTAGAGTTGGTCCCTGGGCGCTGCACAGCGGCTGCCCACTGCTCCCTTGAGGGATGAGTTTCACTACATGTATGTGTATGTGACAATAAAAGCACCTTTACCTTTACCAGATTAGCGCTATACGTATGGTGCTGACGTTCTGTCATAGCAACAAAAAGGATAAGGCTTTAATTTCTCTATTTCTTTCATCTGATTCCTTTAACCATTTTTATTAACGTATGTAATTTCAGTATCATGAATCATGAATTGTATTCCTTTATGCACCTGTTTTATTATATATATATATATATATATATATATATTTATTATATTTATTTTATTTATTTTGTAGTCTGATTCCTTTAACCATTTGTATTAATGTTGTTTCTCTGTATTTCTGGATTTGTTTATGGGAAGCACAACTGTGCATGTATTCCCTATCTGTAAATCACTTTGAACTGCAATTCTGTATGAAAGTGCTATATAAATAAAGATTATTATTATTATTATTATTATTATTATTATTATTATTATTATTATTATTATTAACATTCTGGGTGTGTTTTTCTACAATCAATTGGAATGGAGCCATGCCACATTTGATGTACTTTCAACTCATTGCACACTTTTCTGTGGCATTGACCTCTTTAAAGAAAATAAGCATTTACAGTAGAGCAAGTGCATTTTTATATACTTTTCCTGGGAATTAAATAATCTCTTGGTTCTTTCTTCTAATCTATCCTACAACATGTTCACACTCATGTTCGCACCAATTAAAAATAAATATCCACATCCAGTCCACGATGGTGATAAATATAGCATTGTGGTCGACTGGACCTCGTTTGTGCAGTTGTGTGTGTGTGTTTGTGTGTGTGGATCCCAATTAAACGCACACACTGTGCCCATCAGCATATCAGCCATCGCCCACATATGTGCACGCTCCTCTGCAATGTGTCTGTGGAGGCATGGGCCCTTAATTAAAGATGCTATGTGTAGAAGCGTCTAATGAACATGCTATCACAGGGCTTTTAGACACTTGAGCTGCCATTACATCGGCAGCTGCCACCATCAGTTTTACATCATTGTCTACAAAAATGCTAAACAATAACCTATTAGCAGGGAGGGAAACAATTATTAAATACATAAATCTCACGGTGTCTGGAGGGCCTGTAAAAAGGATGTCTTGCTGACAAGACATATACATACATTGTTCTTTAAGGGACTGGGCACCTTTATGTATCCATAAATCCAGGAAAGTTAATCAAATAAAATATTGAAATGCCTAAAAGTTAAACAAATAATCCTAAAGAAAATAAAAAATGTTATTAAATTAGGAATAAGTAATAAATATATAATTAATGATATCGCTTTGTGCTATTAAATGCAGAGGGAAAAGGCTTTTACTTATTTAGCTAGCACAAGAGGGTGATTCTGCACCACCTATCACTGAATAATTCATAAGGTTTTATTGCTGACAAACCCCTACTTTATACAACATGCAGGCAAAAGTTAAATATGCTTAACCTGGTAATAAATGCTCTTGAGCCATTTATTACAAATATATTATAACCAACAATTGTTTTTACCTTATGAATTGTAAACAATCTGGGGGAATAGGCACATGGTCATATGGAGAGGCAAGACAGTTCCAGAAAGTGCTTGGTGGGCAATTTGAATCAATATATACAGATACATAACTTCATTTTTTTGGTCATTATTAGTCAATAAATGCACCATTTGGTATTTGCGGCTATCTTCCGGGATAGCGATCTGCCATTGCTGGGAAAAAAACTGTCCATTGGTGTGACCGGAGATGACACGACACTCTTTGGCTCTGGTTATCACTATTGAACAGTAGCTGTGTAAAGCTAGCCAGACTGAAAGAAGCTGACGGATTTAGGAAATGAAAGCAGTGTGTAAACTCTAAAGCACACGATAAGTATTTAATCATGATCATTAGAAATGTATTGCATGTACTGTACCAAGCATAATTTAAGTCCACCATGAAATCCTTCGGTTGAACTGGTATATTAACACGAAAACGTCATGGCAAAAAAAAAAATTCCGTATCATATCTTCAGAAAGGTAAAGGCTAGAAACAAATGTTTCCTCATACTCCAGACATTCAGCCGAAGAGATTTATGTATGGCTTGTGTTCGTCAGCATAACAGCGGCTGTACAAGACCAAAGGCAATGGTGCCGGTAAAATTAGTCAGGAGTCAGTAACATTACATTTCCCCGTTCTTTGTACATAATACAAGGCCTATCATTATTTGTTCCCACACATGCTACTCTCCAGAGACAAGCCTGTAGACTACATTATGTTGGTGTACTAACACCTTGCAGTGTTAAGAACAAAGTGCATTACTTTACAGCCTTAACATTTTAGAGAATTTTTTTTATTCCATATCAAAAACTTCCAGGCTAAATGTGTTATTATATCAAAAGGCTATAGCCTATGCTATAATGTAGGCTATGATAGGTTATATAATAGAATGCTTTTTTTGTTGGTGTGTAGCTATTTGGATATGTATAACCTTAAAATTTGTAAATGAGATCAGAAAATTGTTAAATTGTTTGTTATTGTTATTGTTAGCCTTGACTAGTCTATAAATGTTATGCAAAATAGGAATGTGTATAAAAACATGTAACATTTACATTTTAGCCTATTTTTAGTACCTATAGTGCCCATAACCAAACAAATATTTTTGGCCCATGCACATTGTACATGTTATTCTGTGGCCGCCAACACAAATCTCTATACTACCCCTGTGCCACCCCAGTAAAAATGTCCTAGACACACCCCTGCGCTACAGCTGTGTGATATGGCTGTAAAGGTCATAGGCATACTGTGTACATGTAGGCATACACGTGCTTGCATGTACACATGTGAGCACAGAGCGGCAAGATGACAGAATAAATAGAGCGGTAAAAATGCCTTCCTGGTGAAGTAATTCCAGCTCAATGGTTTTCAAACGTTTTGAGTGACAAGTGACAACCACCCAAAATGAGTCATCATGATAAAACGCATTCTTTTAATAGTATAACATAAAGCATTTACTTTACATATAGCAATATACTGTAATGTAAAACAGAAATGATCATGAATATGGTAATATATATACTGTATTGTATAAACCAAAACAAGACAAATGTGTGGGCTCAAATTTGTAGTCTGTACTTATTATTTTATAATTTTTGTATTGTTATTTACATTTTAATCCCCCATTGAAATACTGTAAATAAAATAAAAATACCAATAAACTGCAGTGAACATATTGAGGGTCTTAACAGTTATTTATATAGTTCTGGGGTCCCAACGCACACTTTGACAGCCTCTGTTCCAACCTAACCGGGGCTGATGAGAGGCCGGGTGCCACATAAAGGCATCTGGAGCAACTGGATCATCAAACACCAGCAGGCAGGGTTGGTTGGGGTGCACAGGCGCACTTACAACTAGGTCTACTGAAACAAAAAAAGTAAAAAATAGTATCAAAGTATTCTTTTTATTGCGCTGTGCCAAGTGAATGTCGCATAATATATGCCTCCCCTGCACACTAGCCCCAAGTCAACACCAGTCCTGTCCTAAATATACTAGCACCAAATAAACCGCTGCGTGTAGCCAATACATTTTAACTACCTGCCAGTACAGAAATAAGCATTGATAAGTGTTCTGTACAATTCTCTGTTCAAAGGCGCACAAAGGTGCTTGAAGCCGATTCAAGTGAATATGAGTTTTCTTTGTAATTTTTTAGAGCATTATTTTCATTTTATAGCCTAGGTAAAATCTATCTGTAACTATCCAATACAATTCTCTCTGAAAGCTAATCTAATTTCTATGAGTAGAGACTTTCATTATACTGTAGATACAAGATGATAGCATATTAATATAGTTGCAGACCAATAGCCTAAGCCTTTAAGAAGTCATAAACTCCAGGAGTTTGATTTAACTCACTTAGGTGTGGTATTGCGAGGCAATAATGAAGAAAAAATGAAACATTTTTAGAAGTGCCACAGGAGCTTTGAATGTTATGGAGGCTTTCTGCTGGGCTTTAAAATAAACTCCCAAGCTACATCCCTCTCCTACTGTATTCAAATGAGACATGGAATGAAGAGATCTTGAGGTCTTGTATGTGTGTCTCTGCTCGGGGGAGTTTTTTTTCAAGACAACCTGAAATCAAGGGCATGAAAGCAGAAAGAACATGTGTCTGAGAGAGCTTGTGAGGGAAATGCCAGTTTGAACGCATGTGAGCAAGAGAGAGAGCGCAAGCAACACCACGGAGAAGGAGTAAAATGAAGGAGAGAACAGAGCAGAAATAGTCCAGTAATAATGGCACCCATCCCTTTCCCCCACATACAGTGAGAACAAACACTTGTTATGCACAGCTGACTGTATTCTGGGTGGTCTAACACAATTTGAGAATAATTAAACAGCTTCCGTCCTCTTATCTAGAGGAGGGCCCTCTCTCCTGGCAGCAAGAACACAATGGAGACTAAGACCAAGGGTGTGAATGGTGTGTGTGTGTATGTGGCGTGCGTACGTGTCGTGTGTGTGTGCGTGTGTGTGTGTGTGCGCGTGTGCGTGTGCTTGTGTCTGTGTGTGTGGCGTGCGGACGTGTGTGTGTGTGTGTGTGCGTGTGGACGTGTGTGTGTGCGTGTGTATGCGTGTGTGTGTGCGTGTGTATGTGCGTGTGTGTGTGTGTGGGGTCTGCTGACGGAGTTTCTTTTGGATTCAAAAAAATGCTACAACAAAAAATGCTCAATTGTTATTGGAGGACAGGTAAAAATAGGAGGGGTGTTAACCCTAACCTACGCACACACACACACACACAATACAATACTATAGTGTATATCTGTATTAATAGTATCTACTAGTAATAGTAGTAATTGTACAATGATGTTTTGGTTAATTTTATTTATTAGGATCCCCATTAGCTGATGCAGTACTCTTTTGGGTCCACAGAAAACACATAACATTGTCCTAAATTGGCAAACTAAATTGAAATGACCTTCAATTGTTTTGTAAACATGGTATTACTGAGAATTTGATCAACATGAGCTTGAAGGCAGTTACATTCAAACACACCGTGCGTTGTTTCAAATTAGTTATGGTTTTAAGAATTGTGTACCACTCATGGCATGTCATGTGATGTGTAAAAAGTATAAGCTTCCTATACAAACTGGAGTTTTCAATTAATTAAACATTTTTTTTTTCACAGAACTGATGCTTTTAATCTCTCATCAACTTTCAAATTTCAATGTATTGCGCACATAAGGCTCTATTTTATTAACGATCTAAGCGCACAGTCTAAAGCGCAAATTGGACTTAGGGCATGTCCAAATCCACGTTGGCTATTTTAACTGCTGATACAATACACGGTGAGTGCGCCGGCCGCATGGTTCAGAAGGGTTGGACGCACTCTCTTCATAGGTCATGGGTGTGTTTTGGTACACTACGCAGTTTGTTCTGTTTTCATGGCTACCATAAAACGAGACGCATCGCTTCCGCAACTCTTGGAAGTAGATTTGCCTTTCACATGAGAGGTGGGTGGAAGGGTGCGGGATTGAGAGTGGGATGTGCTTCCCGTGTGAAAAGCCCTATAGACTCCCAATAAGTGCATCTGTGAGTGTTATGGGTCAAAGCCTCATATCCAGGTCCAGTCCATGTGCTGTAGTAGGTGGCTCGCTTGCATTGTGAATGTAATTAAGCCACTCCCTAACATACGTACATTGCATCTCACCTGAAAACTAAACGGGAAAACGTGTTGAATTCAACCTTTTTGCATTCCTACATACTGTACATTTATGATAACGCCATGAATTGGAATGTGATACAAGTGGGTTTAAATTGGCCATCATGCTTTGCCTAACCAATTCGCCGCTGAATAGTAACAGCCATCAATAACCTAAAATCAAAAACACCCACTATCCATTGTCAATGCAATCAATTTACATATAACAACATCCTCATGGGGATGAGTCAAGCACCAGCTGAAAGCGATTGCTCAGCCATAATCAGCTTAGTTCGCTGATCAATGGCATCAGTCAGCTCCTACTGATAGCAGTTTGACAAAGGGGATTTGGCTTGTGAGTTATGAGAAAGGCCTGCTGCCATATAAATATGAAGCCAGGAGAGTGGCGCCTATGCATTTTGATTGATTACGACCCAAAGGAGAAAGCACACACACACGGCTGCATGCACACACGCATTCCCACACTCCACACACACACACGCACACACACACGCACACACGCACGCACGCACGCACGCACGCACACAAACATCAAATCTTCCATAGGAAGGACAATAGTTTAAATCCATCCCATAGTCCTCAATCACATGCAGGATTAATGTCGTAAAGACATGCAGCTCTGCAGAGGTGGGGAGGCTCCTCCTGGGGTCCACAAAAAACACATAAAACATATATACACATGTACCTACACACGTGTATACGTACATATTTACAAATGTAATTATCACTGTATACTGCACTCTACTGTCCCATATGAGAAGAGGAGAGAGTATGCAGATTAGTGTTGTTTTCAACATTCAATTGATCGAAGACGCTGTCGATCGTGCACAAGAGTTGCACAACCACCGGCAATCTGGCTATTAAGAAATTCGTTGAAACAATCTATGTATTTATGTGAAGAGAATGAAAACATTGTGTAGCAGTAAAAACACATTTTACACACAAAAAAAAAAAGTTTGAATGGGGTGTGTATTGTGAGCCAGTTCTTCTGGGTGCAATTCCACTTGTCACCACAAAACATGTCTGCTTCAAGTCTAGAGTCAGACCCTGTCCACCTGGTATAAATACACAGGAAGGCTAACAACAAAAGACAGACGATTGCATATGCTTTCCTACGGATTGGGTCTCTAGTGCAGTGTATTGTTTTGTATTATATTGTATAATGTATTGTATTGTATTGTATTGTATTGTACTGCATTGTATTGTATTGTATTGTATTGTATTGTATTGTATTGCATTGCATTGTATTGCATTACATTGCATTGCATTGCATTGCATTGCATTGTATTGCATTACATTGCATTGCATTGTATTGCATTACATTGCATTGCATTGTATTGCATTGCATTGTATTGTGCAATTAATGTTGACATTGTCTTAGAGATCCTGTGTAAAATCAAATAAAGTAGATGGTAAAAAACTGTAAAGGGAACAGGGAGAGGTGGTTAGCATAGGCAGCCTGTGTAAATATGGAGGACAGCAAAGTATGACAGTAGAGAGATAAAACAGGTGTTGGTGGGGTGGGGGGTGGGGGGGGGGTGGGTTGAAAGGAATAGCAGGTAGAAGAACAAAACCAGAGTTAAACAGATTGGAGAGAAACAAAAGAGGGTCTGATGGAGGACATGAGCTGAAGTAATGTAAGAGCTGAGGGTGAGAGATGTCAGGGCGCCTGTCTAATAATAAGACAGTGATGAGAGAGAGAGAGAGAGAGAGAGAGAGAGAGAGAGAGAGAGAAAGCAGGAGATGAATAGGCAAAGCATGAAGCACATAGGGTTATTAAAAAAATAGAAAAGATCCTCATCTTTCTCATCATTCAACCGCTACATTTTCCATGGTCATGATGGCCTCTGAATAGCTCTGTTTACGACACAGTATGATAATGATAAATAATGCTCAATAATGATAAATAAATGCACAGTTATTCTGCCGTGTAGCCAATGGCAAGGCACACTGTATACTTTGATCTATCAATGCTTAGGCTAAATACTGAGAGGTGACAATCCATTAATATAGCTTCGTGAACAGCTTCACTCTACGGAATAAGCAGAAATGCCAGCGTCACTTTTGGGATCAATCGATGGCTGAATTGAGCGGGATCACTTTTCCCACCAGCTCATGAATTATTCAGGCAGGGAATTTCCTCTGGGGAAATTCCCGGTCAGCTTTGGTAGCCAAACACAGTGAGCCGACACACCTACAAGTAAGCCCAGAATTGTTGCAGGATTCCCAGCAGGATGGAATGTGTATTTGGTTCCAGGTCAAACAAGGTCTACTGCATCACAAACATTACGTTTACCCTGGAAAATTGCAGTTTATTCTGTTGTTTCCTTTTGACGAGAGCAGGGACAAAGTTGTGTTACTACCACAAATTCCATAATGTTTTATAATATTCAATTAATAAAATAAAAGAATATTCAGTCATTATGTTTTAACTATCTATCATGGTACATGGTACATGGTACTTGTAGGCACGTACATATTTCAGCATTTCAAAAATGTAATGTGTCATGTATGGAACAAAAAAACCTATGCACTGTGTTTGATTTCCAGGTAGGCGTGTCTACATTTAATATCTTTTAATTTTTAAACCTTCTCTACTTTCAGCCAATGCAAATTCAGACAAAATAGTGTGCACAGTAAATAATATATGCTGAGAGATCCATCCATCCATCCATCTTCATCCGCTTATCCAGAGTCGGGTCACGGGGGCAGCAGCTCCAGCAGGGGACCCCAA
>JAODTR010004107.1:0-12297 GCA_025399935.1 Amblyopsis rosae | reverse complement strand
GGGTCCCTTGCTGAAGCTGCTGCCCCCGCGACCCGACTCCGGATAAGCGGATGAAGATGGATGGATGGATGGTTATTATAAAGTTATATTGTCGCCATTGGGCGGTAGAGCGAGTCACGTGATGTTTTTGAACCCGGAAATCTGTTAGCTAACTTAACCAATACGTATATCGAGGTAACTCGACTAGTGGTTGTCTAACCGGATATGTGAGAACAGGACAGGTGGCTTCCTCGTAATAAAGCGATAAGGAAAACGTCTCTACAACTCCCAGGTGTTACAACTAAGGTATAGTTTATTAATTACGGCTCGTGTTTATGTCGTGTCTGAGGCGAGATTGCTTACCGTACTGTACCGTACCAAATTACTGAGGTGTATGCTTTACCGGCGTCCAATAACATGTAATAACACTAATGCTAATTAGTTGAAATTGAAATCGTACATGGAGCACTAGTCTACTGTAGACGGTTAACAAACTCATTCTGGAGGTACAGTATTTTAGCACTTGTTACAGTGCCATACATGCTTACTGGTAGTTATTTAAGCAGTAACAGTGCGTTTTAGACTGAATATCTGCACGGTTGTGATTCGGTCGTAGGTACTGCTGACATTATTATTTTACTACGTATATACTTTGATTATTTAGCTTAAGGTCAGGATTTTTAAAAAGTATAGTGTTTGCAATTGTTTAAATAGCTAATTTCATTTTTTGTTCTCTTTCAGTGTTTTATGCCAATCATGGTGTCAGAGGGCAGTTCCTTTTTGAAGGGGATTGTCATGGGAGCCATGTTCTCCTTGGTATTGGCAGTCATTGGCAATTTCACTTTTGGTATTACACCCCTTCAAGAGGACCACCACCACCACCATGTCAAGGGCCCGAGCAAAGATGAGCTAAAGCACATTACTAACACTCAGATGGATGAGCTAATTCAGCAAGTACAGGTGTATTGCATAATTATGGTCCAACCCAAGGTCCTGGTTTATTGGGCTACTGCCAAAGATACCTGGAGTAAACATTGTGACAAGCCAGTGTTCTACACATCAGAGTCAACAAAAGCCTTAGACGCAATAAATCTTAATGAAAAAGATGATTGGGCTAGGCTACGTAAAGCCTTGATGCATGCCTATGATAATGCTGGTGATTTACGTTGGTTCTTTGTGGCGCGACCCACCACATTTGCCATTATTGAAAACCTCAAGTACCTTATTCTGGCTAAAGATGCCAACGAACCCTTCTACATTGGCAATGCCATGAAGTCAGGGGAGCTTGAATATGTGGAATATGAAAGTGGCATTGTTCTAAGCTATGAAGCTTTGAAAAGGCTTATACATGTCTTCCAAGATGAGCAGAAATGTCCAAGCCAAGAGCTAACCCTGTGGAAATTGAGTGATGAGAAGCAACTGGCGGTTTGTCTTAAGTTTACCGGCGTGTTCGCAGAGAATGGAGAAGATCTCTACGGAAAGGGATTGTTCAACAGCAGGAGTGTGGATAGCCTCATATCAGAGAGCATAAAAAAAAACCCTACTAATGTGGTGGGGAGCTGCTGCTCGGACATGGCAATCACATTCAGTGGGATGTCTCCCAACCAAATGCAGGTCATGATGTTTGGTGTTTATAGACTTCGCCCCTACGGGCACGATTTCCATGATTCATTGGTGTTTCTCCCTCCTGAAGGTTCAGACAATGACTAATCACACATTCCTCTGGTGGAAAATGTGTTTTTAAGATTGCTTCTGTGATTGCAAACTGACTTTTTTGGAAGATTTATTTTCTTGGTTCTCTTTATAGAAATGGATGGTGGGTTCGGATACTACTTTTGGACTTTTGTACACTTTGCACTGTGTAGAACATTCAGACTCCTGTTAGGTAGTTAGGGTAAATTAAACAGAGATAAGAGAAAATGCAGTGTTTAGAATCTGTGTAACTTATTTTTTCTTTAATTGAATACAATTCATTTGTAAGAGGGCTATGGAGTAATACATAAGGAAAGATACATACTTAATGTGATGTTTATAGGCCTAACAATTGTTGCTGAAAACTAGCATTGTACCTTGAAGTCCTTAATAGGGAGTGATTAATAATAGGTATGCATTATGAGTTTATTTATCCAACAAGATGGCTCCACGTGTTAATAAAATGAAGGAACATAATGTCTGCTAAATAATAGTAATGATTATAATGTGCAGATGAATTGGGTAATTTGGTTAAGATTTCCTGTGCTAATAAAATAATGTAACATGCAAATGGAGGATATTACAATTTCTGGAAAAACTTTAGTAGATAAAGCAAGTGTCTATGGTATTACTATGTGGTATTGTGTAAAATGGTTGCAATGACTATTCTGGCATCTGTACAGAAGAGATGAAGAAAGATAGGGCTGATGTCAAAGTATTAATTTAGTAGCATAGACATATTGCAGTTTGGGAATATTTAAGCACTCAAAGGTCCTGGTGATAATTTATTTGCACACTGCGTATTTAAAGAGACCTGAAAAGCTTGCTAAACACATTCTACTACATTATTGCATAAACACTTTTGGCTCAAGGTGTGACATACAATTCCTGGTTAGTAACAAATTGTTTTATGTGACCTGCAATCCCAGTTACATTATAGTTTGCCATGTTAAAAAGTGGGCATACTATAGTACTGAACTAATGTTCAGCTTGAAGGGTGAAGTCTGTCCAAAATGAAAAAAGGGAAAATCTTATGCTTCCATAAAAGTCAGTACTATTACATTTAGTTGTTGATTAATGACCAATACCATTTAATGAAATCTTTTCCATTGGTTTTAAAATCTGGAGGGGATTTCTTCATAGTATTGATTGCATTGGTGCATATTTGAACATGGGGGGGTAGACACATTAAACTATGGGGGTTCTAAATATAAAATAATAGAATATAATAAAAGTTTACCTCCAAATTTCTTTAAAAAATGTATCAAATAATCTTTAGAAATGTTGTTCTTCCTTCCCCACAGTTGGCTAATTAATGTTCATCTTGGCAACATTGCAAAATACCAATAGAGATTTCAACTTTCAGCCAGATTGTGTTTATTTGTGTATCATAGTGATAGACTTGAAGTCTCCAGCAAATGACACAGCTAAGTCCATTGATGTAAACAATTGACTGGCAGCTCATGCCTTGCTGTCAAGAGCTCCTCGTCCAGGGGGTGTTGAATGTACTGACATCATCACTTGTATGTCTTCATGTGCCACAATCCATCATTAAGATAATGAACGTTCTCAATTCCAATTCCTTTGTTCACCTTTTCTCTGTTGGAAAAAACAGATCAACATATCTGGAGGGAGAATCACAGTAACATTTGTGCTTCTATGGAAAAGATGAAACTTACATGCTTTCTGCAGACATCTTCATAACTCCAACACAAAGTGCATGTTGTTTCCCTTCTGCCATTATAGCCTGCAGTCATTAATTGAGGAACATGCAGTTTTCAATTTATATGCATATTAATCTGACATGTTTACTTTTATATATAGTGGCTTGCAAAAGTATCCATACCCCTTAAACGTTTTCATATTACAACCACAAACGTAAATTTATTTTATTGGGATTTTATGTGATAGACCAGCACATGGTTGTGCATAATTGTTAAGTAGAAGGAACATTTTACATGATTTTATAATTATTTTAAAAATAATTGAAAAACATGGCATGCAAAAGTATTCAACCCCCTTTACTGATCCCCCTAAATAAAATCTGTTGCAACCAGTTGCCTTTAGAAGTCACCTAATTAGTAAATAGAGTCCCCCTGTGTGTAATCTAATATATAGCATATATAGAATAAATACAGCCGTTCTGTTAAAGCCTCAGGGGTTTATTAGAGAACAAACATCATGAAGTCCAAGGAACATACCAGACAAGTCAGGGATAAAGTTGTGGAGATGTTTAAATCAGGGTTAGACTATAAAAAATATCCCAAGCTTTGAACATCTAACAGAGCACTGTTCAATCCAACATCTGAAAATGGGAAGAGTATGACAGAACTGCAAACGTACTCTGGTCAGTTGATGGGAAGCTGGATGAATCCAAATACAGGGCAATCTTGGACGAAAACCTGGAAAGACTTGCATGGCCGTCCACCCAAGCTGACAGGCCAGGCAAGGAGAGCATTGATCAGAGAAGCAGCCACTGCAACTTTGGAGGAGCTGCACAGATCCATAGCTCAGGTGGGAGAATCTGCCCACAGGACAACTATTAGTCGTGCACTCCACAAATCGGGCCTTTATCATGGAAGAGTGGCAAGAAGAAAGCCATTATTGAAACAAAGCCATGAGAAGTCCCATTTGCAGTTTGCCACAAGCCATGTGGGGGACACAGCATACACGTGGAGGAATGTGTCTGGTCAGATGTGACCCAAATTAAAGTTTGGGTCACATCACCCTGAACACACAATCCCCACCGTGGAACATGGTGGCAGCAGCATCATGGTGTGGGGATGATTTTCTTCAGCAGGGACAGGGAAGCTGGTCAGAGTTGATGGGAAGCTAGATGAATCCAAATATAGGGCAATCTTGGAAGAAAACCTGTAAATACTTGAGACTGGGGCAGAGGTTCACCTTCCAGCAGGACAACAACCCTAAACATGCAGCCAGAGCTACAATGGAATTGTTTACATCAAAGCATATTCATGTGTTATAATGGCCCAGTCAAAGTCCAGACCTAAATCCAGTTGAGGTCTGGTAAGACTTGAAATTTGCTGTTCAGACACTCTCCACCCAATCTGACTGACCTTGAGCTATTTTGCCAAGAATAATTGGCAAAATCTTCAGTCTCTAGATGTGCAAAGGTGGTAGAGACATACAACAACTTATAGCTGTAATTGCAGCGAAAGGTGGTTCTACAATGTATTAACTTGGGGGGGTTGAATACTTTTGCACGCAACACTTTTCAGTTTTTTTATAATAATAATAACAACAATTTATCACTTTTCTTCCACTTCACATTAATGTGCCACTTTGTGATGGTCTATCACATACAATTTCAAAAAAAAAAATTACGTCTGTGGTTGTAACGTGACAAAATGTGGAAAAGTTCAACGGATATGAATACTTTTGCAAGCCCCACGCACACACAAAATATCTACCTATATTAAACAGTCTAAACATTCAACAGCAAATTGTGCAGGAAAGGATACAACTACTGTGTCTGTGGCAGCCGGGTAGAGTTTAGCACCTGGTGACGTCAGCCCTGGGCACATTATATTAGCTCCACTTAAGACAAATTTGATTGCCCCCTTGTCTACTTGCTGGTGTGGAAGTATGAAAGGGTCTGTAAAATAAAATATTGTGTGATACTGGGAATGTATCAATCAAAATTATACATAAATCTTAATATGTGTTATTACATTTATGCAGAAGTCTAAGAGTAGGGTAAAATGGTCCTTCTCGTTGTCTGAAAAATAGCAGTTCCCCATTCACTGTTAAAATTTCGATGTGTTCATGGCTGGAGGAAAAAAACATTTGCAGAATATTAAACGTTTGGATAATGCAATTGAACAGAAATGACATATGAATAGAATTACAAGCTATACCATCTCACTATTTTGACTGGGTCCTTTTTTGGCATAATGTGGTTGAGCCATGACTCAATATCAGGAAACTGGTCCAACAGCTGGTTTTTTATTCCTTTGATTACTGATGTCTTCAACTGAATACAATTGGAAACGTTCTCCTTCTCATCAAATCTAAAACAAAACATAAGCTAAATCAGCTGCATAAAAAGATGAGCCAGCATAAGGTGCTATTAAATAACTGACGATAAGCAAGTTACACTACATTCTTTTAAGATACACTGTACACACATTTTCACAACTAAACATGACTATACATGACTCATAAAAGCAACAATTTCATTGCACTGTGGTATATTACCGATTGATTTGACTAATTTACCAACCATTATTTCATTAACTTAACGAGTCTTATCAAATGCTTTGAATACAGTGATTAGCCACCTATCGAAGAAAGATGCAATGTTGCTAATGTACTGTAAATGTAAGCTAACTAGTAGTATATAAAATATATAATGCGCCTACTTCTTAAACATCCTCGTGGCTCTCCTTTACCGGATATACTTGATTATATCAATACTTTTCAGCACGTATTATGTCAAACTAAAAATTATTAAGAACGAACTGCAATTATTCAAATAATGTACAGTATTATCAATTCCACGCTTGTTTCAGTGTTGAAGGCCACAATTACGTCGTTTTACGACAGTTATTTTTACGTTAAATATACGGCAGGTCAGTTTTCTCAACCAATCAACCAAACAGTATGGTATTTTTGAATGCAGCATATACACATGCTTCGTGTATATGATAATAAAATACCCCCGTCACATCACGTACTCCTAAGAGTCAAGAAATATATTATTACATGTCAAATTCACCTTACTCTACACCACTGAACAAAAGAAAAACTATAGCCTTGTTTTTAATTATTAAATTATTAATATAAGATAATGCATGCAATCATATTTTTCAGAATTGCCTTGTTTTATTTTGTTGTATTTTGTTGTTTTATTTTGTTGTCTTATTTTGTTGTAGTTGTTATACATTTAAAATAAATTGTTTTCAAAAGACACATATGTTCCTATAAGAGGAATAAAGCAAAAACAATAACCAATATTTTAAACAGAACTGATGTAAGTGCTTTGAATACTATCAGTGTACATGCATTATAATCAGATATTCTGCCACTCTCATATATGAAAAACACCATGCTATTTATTTAATTTTAAAGTAATTAAAATGTATTTCTCTTGCAAAATCTTCATTTTACAATGAAGGTTATGTATAACTATAACATAAAGTTGTTCACATAGTTTACACATAGTTTACAAATATAATACCTTCACTTCATACATTTTAGGCAAATTAATAATGATACAATAAAAACTATAAAGGATAGCCTATTCGTTTAGTAAATAACCAGTATTCTCATGTAGGCCTAAATGGTCAACCATCGTTCCATAATATTAGGCTACACAAAACAAAAACAACTGACGGGTTCCAAGCCATATTTGATATGGATTAGTGTTATAGGCTATTATTGGCGAGTATGTCTACTGAAAATAAGTTTATGATATTAGGAGCAGGACATAATTTACACTGAACATGTGATGGCAAATGGAAGGATCTGTCCACCGGGGGAATTGAAACATTATCACGTTAATAATGGCATATTTATAGTATACAAGTTGGCACTGTTACTAGGCTATAACAACGGGCTAAGATCATCGGCGCTGCTATGGCGCCATCTCGCGACCAACTTTGTAAGGGCGTCTAAATAAGGGGGAAAAGCTATTGCAAAAAATATAATTTTTTGTACAAAGTACTTCCGGTGGGGTCATCGAGTAGCGTTTCATGTGAATTTATCCAGAGTTTTTTAACATACGTTATATTGCCATGTAGTTAAACGTAACTATATTCGACACAAGAACTGAAAATAATAGTCTTTGTCCCAGGCTTCAACGCATTTCTAACAGCTCTACAACGTGGTCAGAAAAGGCAGGCCAAAAGAGGAAGCAGTAGGCAACCATCTTTCTTCTGCCAGCAATAACAAGAAAGAGAGAGAGGGGTTCAAGAGGGGCTGTGTAGTTTGCAATTTATTTCATACTTGAAAACGTCTAGACAAACATTTTTTATACTCTGTTAGAGAAAAGCTGTCGACACGGATCTCATCCCCGACACACCTGGAGGTTCACGATTAGAAGACTGGCTATTAGAATTTGTATTCCATTTTTTCATGTTTCCAACAGGTTTACCTTCCCCTAATCCCCCACCGCCAACCCAGGAGGCTAGATCAACAGCTTCTGATGTCAAAAACGACAGCAGTATCACATCTTCGAAGAAGAGGAAAATAAACAGTTCTGAGAGGGAAGATATTGACACAATTTCTTCATCTCCTAAAACCCTGAATCCCCCCTCTTCTTCTTTCTCTTCCACTTCCCAACACATCCAGAAGAAGTTGAGGTTCGAGGATTCAGTGGATTTCATTGGTCTTGATGTGAAGATGGCTGAGGAATCTGCTTCATGCTCTAATAAGAGCAAAAATGTGTTCCTGCCGGCTGGTGTAGGGCACCATGCTAATGGTCTGACGAAAACCGCAGGATCAAACCCCTTTTCCAACAGTAAACCTGGTGCTGCAAAGAAACTAGTCATCAAAAACTTCAAAGGTATTCCACCAATGTTATATTATTTTTTTAGAGAAGAATGCTAATGTAACTAGCCTTACAGCTAAAGTACTATTTTGATTACACTAATCTCTCATGTTTTAAGGGAACAATTCAAATTCATGTTCTGCACACAGACAAACCCAAATTACCTGAGAACTACACAAACGAGACCTGGCAAAAACTTAAGGATGCAGTAGAAGCCATACAAAACAGCACTTCAATCAAGTACAATCTAGAGGAGCTCTACCAGGTAACAAAAGTCACACACCTCTAGTATAGAGAGTGATGCACCCTGTCAATTATTCAATTCAACTTTATTGCAGACACCTAAATCCATGATATCATTATACAATAACGGGTAAACAACAAAACAATTACAATACACATAGTACATATAAATATAAAATATGGCAGTAATCAAATAATCATTGCTTAAAATTCATGAGGTTGTTCCGTTTCCAAAAATAATTGAAATGCCTATACATTATTGATGCGTCATTTGATGTCTTTCTGTTCTAAGGCTGTCGAGAACCTCTGCTCCCACAAGATCTCTGCAAAGCTCTACAAACAGCTTAGGGTAGTATGTGAAGACCATATCAAGGCCCAAATTGATCAATTCAGAGAATATCCTTTTTGTTAATTAAATTTTTTAGATCTGAACATCCAAACAATTATTTGAAATATAATATTGGGGTTAGAATGTGTTAAGTGTTGTACTTTAACTGTGAATTAAAAGCCCACTTGTACCTTAACATTATACTTACGGATGCCATGGACAGTGTGCTCTTTCTTAAGAAAATAGATAGATGTTGGCAAGACCATTGCAGACAAATGGTGCGTATTATAATATTTTCTATTTTATGGCATGTAAAAGTTGTAATAAGATGTTGTGTATTTAATAAAAAACACAAATTCATCGTTTAGAACCTTCCTGAAATAAATTCCTGAATGCATCAGTTTTATTTTATATTTTCTCATACAGATAATGATTAGGAGTATATTTTTGTTCTTGGACCGCACCTACGTCTTACAGAATTCAATGTTGCCATCAATCTGGTGAGTTGTTCTTGTGGAAAAATAATGTAACACCAGAGTTTTCTGTGAAATGGATGCTGAACACAGCCTCTTTTGACTGCAGGGACATGGGCCTGGATCTCTTTAGGTTCTACGTCATCAGTGACCTGAAGGTCCAAAGTAAGACCATCGATGGAATCTTGCTTCTCATCGAAAGGGAGCGTAGCGGGGAGGCAATCGATCGTAGCTTACTGAGAAGTCTACTGAGCATGCTTTCTGACCTGCAGGTAATTGGTCTTGTGTCCTTTCATTAATAACATGCTCCCTAGCCATAGATCAAAATGATCAATGCTAATTGATTACCATTGTGCATAATGGTCTGCTTAAAACCCTTTAGAGGGCACTAAATGAAATACTTAGAAATTCAAAATGTCACTCCCAGAGTGTTGTTTTAGGATATTAGAAGACATTATTACTGTTGTCACTTTTTTCCAAATGTCAAATTTTTATGGTGCATATCATAGTCAATGACGTGACCATATATGGTTCATTGCCCTTCTATGGTACGATTTGTTTTCTTTAAAAAAGTATATATATATTGTCCCACTGACATAACATGTATGATATGCAGCTGTACATAATGCAGATATAGCATCACTTGCTGTTTATTCAACTGTATAATGTGAGTTTCATCAACTTTTCATTTCTAGTTTTGATGTTATAACTGTAAATGTCAGAGTAGGTAGGAGCGCAGAAGCTATTTTCAGAATTCCGAAAGTACACTGAAGTGGAAATGCTCCGGGCAACTCCTGATTGGTCAGATGCCCTGGTGTAACTAACTGTGACGTAGCCTGATTTTCTGCCAATGGCTGGGAGAAATCCATGTGTTTATACAACCTCACAGAGAAGCGTGGCAACAGCGTTTTGAAGGAAGTGACCAAATAGGGTTCCTTACCCTATAAAGGGTGGAGTCAGGGATGCTGTAGAAATAAAGTAGATATTTGAACTATATCATAACAAAACATCTCCTTTCAATACCAAAGGGTACTCCTCAGAAGCTCTACTCCCCACACATTGTAAACACATGCCAAGGCCGTGGTAGTATTGTGTGGTGTGGTCTGCACCATTTTGTGTTCCCATTTATAGCGCCAGTCCTGTGTAAAAACACCAGATTTGTTTTCAGCAAACACATAGAATGGGTATCTAACAAACAGTGTGTAGAAGTGAATTTTGTTAGTTTATATAGCTGACTCCACCTGTATGAAGTGTGAATTTGCATTTATTCAAAGTAAAAGTTGCATAAATGTATTTAATGTTTGTAAATCAGCTGGACCACACTTGCTATAAAGTTAGCCATAACCATCTATTGTAAAATATAGTATTTCATAAGGTCTAACAAGCACCAGTGACAATTCTTTGGATGTTCTATACTCTGTACTGTTCACAGTAACTGGTGACTCTTACTGTGGGATTATCACCTGCAATGTTTTTGATGTGCTGTCAGTGGTGTTTTGATGAATTGCCTTAATGATGCGATTGTTTTTCCAACTCGGACAGATTTATCAAGACTCTTTTGAGCAGCGCTTTTTGGAAGAAACAAATCGTCTGTATGCTGCAGAGGGACAGCGGCTGATGCAGGAGAGAGAGGTGATTTATGTCTCTTCAGTCTCAAAGCCCATATCTGCATTTCTGTCTGGTCCCCTTTTTTATTGAACAAGAAAAACTGTCACATTACAATTGGCAACACTGCTTGCACAGATTTTTGTTTATTTGTATGCTGCTTATGCAAAGGGTGGCAATTTTGACATCATATTACTTTTATATGATTTAGCCTCTGAATTAATTCCCAAATTGTCATTCTATACATAATATTACCAAGAATTAAGTTGCAGCTACTATTTAAAAAAGTTTGTAATAATCTACAGTAGTGTTTCTATATGGCCACAGTAATGCACTTGTGTAATTCTAATATGCCTGTAATGAATATGCAATACAATGTTAACTTCAATACTTACATTTTTTCTAGGTGCCAGAATATCTCCATCATGTAAACAAACGCTTGGAGGAGGAGGCTGATAGGGTCATCACATATCTAGACCAGAGTACACAGTGCGTATAGGCCTTTTTAAAAATATTTTGCCATTTTAGTTAGATACATACTACTGTATCACTTTGTATTTATTTTTCTCAGAAAACCACTCATTGCTACTGTTGAAAAGCAGCTGCTGGGGGAACATCTTACTGCAGCTCTGCAAAAAGGTACACGTACAGTATTTGTGCTGTATATCTACGCAAAATAAAAAAATCCCACAATGTATTGGACTGTTGGAACCCTCATTTTTTGTTGCCTAGAGTAGCAATGTGCCCATGTCTCATGGCCAGCGCCCACTGGTGGTGACTTTCGGCAGCAGGTCAAAGATTGCACTTTTAATGACTTTTGAAAACTAAGATTCAGGCGTTACCCCATTTATAAGAACTACGTTCTAAACTGTGGCGTCTCCTGACGCGTGTCAGACACCAGTTCCAGAAGCGGGCCTTTGGTGACCTCTGACTCCCTGTTGTTTTCCACACCAGGACTGACACACCTGCTGGATGAGAACAGGATCCACGACCTGTCTCTGCTCTATCAGCTCTTCAGTCGAGTGCGGGGGGGCGTCCAGGTCCTGCTGCAGCACTGGATAGAGTACATTAAGGTAGGCCAGCATGTGTGTTCATTACGTGTGTGTTTGTCGGTGCACCGATGCATGCTCCACACCGGTGCACTGGACACTGGCCCACACAAGGGCACCTCATCTTCCATGTAGTAGCAACATAAGCCATCCCCTCCGCAAAACAAATGTGGAGCCAGTGATTTGAAGCTGATGATCTTTTTGTCAAATTCAGCAAATATGTCGTCACGGTCCTCATAGCTGTCCATTCTGTGTACGTGTTTAAAAAATATAATCTGGTGGTCCTACTAGGGATGTGCATTTTGGTCAGTTTGACTGCTCGAGTACCCGACAGAGAAAACGAGCGAGTACACTAGTACTTGTATTCGGGGGGGGGGGGGGGGGCACCAAGATTTGCACGTAAAATTAAATTAACGT
>JAODTR010004106.1:1836-12298 GCA_025399935.1 Amblyopsis rosae | reverse complement strand
CCAGACAACACAGCCCTCAGGTTCATGGGGGCGCCCAAACCTCTCCACCACGATAAGGTGATGGTTCCCGGAGAGGGTTATAGATTTATATGCATTTATAATTAAAAGGCTTTTAGAAAAAGGTTTTCACATGGGCATCTGCTAAATGTTTACTTGATTTATTAACGTCACAGACAAGATGCATCAATAACAAATACCTGCCGAAATGACTCTGAGATTTGATGTTTTTCTAAAGCGCCATGACCCATTCAATACAAAAGAAAATGTTAAAGAAGGCCAATGAAACACTGAATCATCCTGCGGGCGATATTTTCACTATGTAATTGCCACTTTGATGACACTACTGTTGTACAATTATCTGAACCAGTGACCTGTGCAAAAAACACTGATAGAGGACAACGACGCTCTGCATTGCTTTTTCCATCATAAAACGGCAGTACGGCAGGTTAAGATTTATACCTCCCTATACCACAACTAGCATGCCTCATGTACTCACGTTCCACCACGCAAATATTTCAATTAGCCACTGTTTATTTTGTGATTCCTGTCATAATAGTTGAAAGGCAGGGAACTATTTGCCCTTGACTGTAAGATAACAACACGACCTACTTAATCAGGATATACTGCCTCATCTCATAATTACACGCTACTGAATCGAGGATCTTCGATGTAGTCAAAGAAAGCATTAAACCAATTCACCTTTAGAATATTTTACATCCACTTCATTAACCCTTTAGGATGTTGTTGGCACTGTGTATCAAGCCACACGGACATGCGCCACAGGTATTTGCTTGGAGGTTGAGCCATTTAATGCTGCAGCTGAATCCCGGTCTTTTTAGGTGCAGAGGATTCTGTTTGCAGCCAAGGCAACCAGGGCGAGCTCTGTGCTCCGACAGCAAAGGCAGGTGTGGAGCACAGAGTACACCAGGCTGGCAATGGCTGAGTAAGTGCCCCCCTATTACTCCTTGCCATTATCCTAAACAGCGCGCTGAATCTGCTATTAAACCACACAGCCGCCCTACTGAGGTCCTATTCAGAAAAAAGAAAAAATCTGATTTAATGAAAACACTGTGCAGAGAAAGGGGTGGAGAGGGAATCCAAAGGACAAAGACAAACCAGGGAGAAAATGAGCTGCTGTAAATGAAAACGAAAGATCAATCCAGTCATTAGACACACCCTGTATGTTCTCGTTTTCCAAAGACAGGCGCGAGACATGTAGCACTTGGTGTTTTGGACTCACGCAGTGGCAGAACAGTCACAGCATTTTCATTATTACACCCGGTTCTGTAGGAGGAATGTTGTAGGTTACGCAAACTTCTTACTTTTCCACTTGGGCGCTGTGTGTGTGTGTGTACCGCTGCTGTCAGAGAAAGTGTCATGCGTATAGCGACGCGGGAGCGGTAGACCAAGCCCTCGGGTTCAGCCTGATGCCTGCTAATGACTGTGTCGAAGCCACACAAGGTTAATGGCATACAGAAGCGTGGGCTTCAGTAATGAGCCCACTGCCCACTGTTCTACGCCTGTATAGCCAAATAAACCACCCTGTGATTCATTAGCCCTCGCGCTTCTCGCGCAGGAGATGGGAACTATTGTTTCTATGGTTACTCTTGGGATGTTTACTCTCAGCGCACGGCTATATGCATCAGGTAATACAGGAATGTGGCCCTGTGGTTTTCAATTTGCATCACTTTGTCTTCCTCCATGCTCCAGGGAGAAGGCTGAGGATGACCTGTGCAGCTTTATCGGGCACTTGATGCCAAGCACCACAGCCGACACTGGCATCTTCTCTATTCAG
The DNA here is from genome assembly GCA_025399935.1 of Amblyopsis rosae. Classification (NCBI taxonomy): domain Eukaryota; kingdom Metazoa; phylum Chordata; class Actinopteri; order Percopsiformes; family Amblyopsidae; genus Amblyopsis; species Amblyopsis rosae. The sequence goes on along the minus strand of JAODTR010004106.1, from coordinate 10,503 downwards.
GATTATGGTAGGCTAGACCCCAACTTTACACTATACAGTCGTGGAGAAACCACTGCAGCAATTTCTCCAGTTTTACTATTTATACATTCAAGTGTTTTATTTACATGCAATATACTGTATGTATTTACATTTATATGTATAGAATTGTTTTATTTCTTATATTTTTTAGATTTACAGTATATTTATACTTTTCAAAACGTGCAGCGGTCTCTTAATCTGTTCCACGGCTGCATAGTTCAATGGTCCCCGCTTAAGTCGCTGCGTATGTGCACCGGTGAGCAGGGCTGACCCTGGATAGAGAGCGTGAGGCATTCAGGGAAGCCACCATGGAGCCGGTTCTTCAGCTCAGCAGTGACCTGCGTCTAAGGCTGCATGGGCGCCATCAGGCACACCCACAGTCACCAGACTGGGAGCATGTGCAGCAACAGGTGACTGGGACGTGCACACACCAACATGAGGACAAACGCTGACACGTGTGTTGTGGTGGCGCCCGCGTTAATTGGAGGTGGCACAAGCTATTGTTGCTTGTAAACAGACTTGCTCAACAGCTTTTAAATAGCATTCTAAGCCTTTTTGGGAAATGTGTACGGTAAGGTAAGGCCTACTTTATTGACCAGCAGGGAAACTTCATCACACCACACACACACAATGTCACAATGCACATATATGCAAGTACGTAGATCATACATACTGTATAAGCATATTGCAAACAGGCTTACATTTGTTCCGTATTGGAGTTTTCCAGAAACACATGAAGCCTACTAACTGTATGTATTTAGCTCTTTGTTGGGCAGTGTTTTATCCCTTCAAGACCCGTAAAGTATTCGCTGCTCACTCTTACTGTAAAATGACTAGACCTAGATTCAAATAAATGACATTCCTTGCCGACACAAAAGTCTCAGCTAGCTCGCAGGGTTGCATTCACCCTTCACAAATGTGTTGTTTGTCTATCGCTAGTCCCAAAGTGTGTTCAATGCTGTGTTTCCAATGCACTGGAAATGAGTGGTAAGATTAAGGAGGAGGCAGGAGGGACGTCTTTGACTGCATGTCATTATGTATGGGATGAACTGTTTGGCGTCCATTTTGTCCTCCCTCCCCCATGTGACTCTTCTCCCATGCCCCCACCCTTTATACTCCAAATCCTTTTTCATTCTTGTCATGCTGGTGCACTCATCCCTTGCCCACCTGAACACATTCTCACAATAGGGACCCTTCACCACCACGCACACACACACACACACACACACACACACACACGCATACGCACACACGCACACAGCCCAATCTGCCTTCCTTGTTTTTCTTCTTTGTGAAATTGTCTTTGTCTATTTCAGATTTTCCCTCTATATAATCCACGGTCTCTGTTGATCTCGGAACAGCTCTGAGCTTTGAATTCTATTTTCATTTTCATTCTCATTCAAAACACTCAACGAATTAGCTAACTAAATTAATTGTCGTTATTTATATTAAATTACGTTATAATGAGCATTTGACAATAACTATTGTAGTTTCCATACAAAAACAAAAAGTAATATATGACCAAAATATGACAGCATAATAATGTCTGTATTTATTACATACTGTACGTATCCATACATTTATTTTAATATTGTAACGCCTATGAGAATATGACAAAATATATTTAATTTAAATGTATAAAGCAGCTTCCACTGGCATTGCCTCTAATGTTTATGTTTCCTAATTAAACACCAATGGCGAAATACAAGCTTTAATACTTGGCTTAACTGCAGTGTCATTTCTAATAAGCTTTTTATCTGCAATTGAATGCCCGGGAATCATAAGTATGATTACTGATTACTTAGCTATTACACAATCCCTGTGGTTGTGCATTATACATGAACCCTGGTGACTAGGAAAACAGGAGCATCTGATTAACCATGGACTTCTATTGATTTGAGGAGACAGAGCATTACACAGGGAGGGTGGTGGGGGTTGTGTTGATCTGTCCAGACTCTTCTGTGTACTAGCAACAGTCCTACCGTTCCTTAAGCTCCGAGAATTTCATTTAAAATACTTTCAAAACAAGGGCTAAAATTCCATCAACTTATTATAGCATTAATATCAAGGAGCTGTAGTTGTTTTGCGAAAACTGTTATGGTGTTATGCTGCTATGTGATAGGATTCCAATAGTCAATGATGTGTGTGTTTGTTTAGATTCATGATAATGTTACAATTGGTCCTTTAATGTCAGGTGAACTCTGTGAAGGACCAGCAGCAGGACATCATTGAGAAACTTCATGCAGAGCGCTTGTGTTTAGAGGAGAATATTTCTGCTCTAGATTTAAAGGTAACTATATATTTTGACCAGGCTGGGGTTTCAGAGCCATTTAGCTTGTGTCAATGTATCAATGTATTGCATGTCTTACCTGTCTCAAGAAATATAATCATTTTACACTCAAACTCAAGGACAACTGTGTTAACACCCGCAGGACTATTCTACTAGCATGCCTGGCGATCTGGCAGACATAGGGCCTCCACTTCCACCTGAGGTGTTGCATTGTGACTGTCCTTACCCACGCCTCAAAGAGTCCCTGATCCAGGCTTTCCAATCCCTATCGGAACGGTACCAGAGGAGGCTGCAGGGTCTCCGAGACCACCTGCAAGGAATAGATGGGTACGCCCGACGACACACATGCAATCACGCAGTCCTCCATCTTGCCGTATGTGGAATTAGCCAACGTGACTGTCACCGTGCCGTCACAAGCGTCTGCTAAAAGGCACGCAGCCTCAACGACGCATTTTCTCCAGGAGAAAGGAGGGCAGATCGAGGTGAAAGATTGGAAGAGTCAGCATAATGTCAGAAGCATGGCAGCGCAGATATTTGGTTAATACAGTCAGGTCACATATGCACGGCTGATCGTATCCATGCTTTATATAGATTACTCATACCTTTATATCAATCTGTTGTGCTGTGTGTGTGGGTGAAAAATGTGCATTTCATCACCGGGTGAGTGCGCACGCAATGTGTGATAAATAAAAAAGAGATAACATGGTAATGAACAGATGTTTACTTGAGGTCTGTCACAGGCGGCACGGTTGGTGCACGGACGACCACCTCCTCTTCCAGCAGACGGTCGGCGGGTACCCCCGTGACACGCCCAACCGCAGGGCGTTGTGCATGGACATGCTGCAGAGACTCTTCCCACGGCGAACTAGGAAGGAGCTGGTGAGTGGTTGTCTCAGTGCGCGTCACCGCGTCTGCCAGAGAGCTTGAGGGTAAGGAAAGCCGCACAAGTTGCACTGCACCGCCAGTGTGAAACATACGCCGCTGTGTTGGATAGACACCGCAGCAGTGCGTGCCCTGTAAGTGGACATTAAGTGGCCGGTGCTTCTCTGTACTCCCCTCACCGACAAGTGGCTTCAGAATTAACCACTGCCCACCCACATGTGTGCAGATTCCCCTGAGGCACCAACACACACACACACACACACGCACACATATATACGGGATGTGTGCATGCGTTGTATGCACGTCACATCACACACACACACACACACACACACACACACACAGACCCAGGTGTGGTCAGTGTAGCTCTGCAGGGACAGAGCACTGAGACAGACAGACAGACAGACAGACAATGATCTGCTGGGCAGACTGCAGGATGTGCCATTTCACCCTCGCGCCACTGCCTAGCATCGCCATGACAACCGCCAGACCAGGCCAGGTTGCTCGCGTCTCTCGTGTCTCGCCCCCCTCCCTTCCTCTCCCTTCCCCTCCCACCCCACCCCTGTGTGCTGCCCTGCACCAAGGAAGGGTGTCCTCTTGGTGTACTGTATGTTCCCCAGCCTGGGTGCACCACGTAAGGCTGTGAGAGAGCATGGAGGGGAAAGGATGGAGGTGGGTCTCTCACAGCTCCCTCCATATTATTACAGTTAACACAGCCTGTGTCAGTGGAGTGCTGACACCGCCTAATTCAGCTTTTAGTCACAATTAGGTTCGCTCAGCTGCTGAGCACAATCAGGCTGAATTGCAGTTGAAATTGCGGAAACGTTATTCTGAAACGAGTAGAAAGAGTAATAATTTCCTCGTTCTTTTTGGCATTTGTATGATCTCAGATTATGTTTGAGTTCCAAGGCAACTTTCTGACAAGGTATGAGGTATGATTATTATTATTATTATTATTAATATTAGTAGTAGTAAGGCATGCCGATAATGTGGCACGACTCGACACTATAATGCAATTGTCCTGAATCAGAATGTTTCAAATGTCGCAGAACATCCTGTTAATAATGCAATTATGCATGCTCACAACTTCGTTCATTCGGAAGTAGAACAACATGTCCCTTATGGAGGAAACAACCCATTTGCTTGTCTTGCAAAATGAGGATTGTATTCACTACGGATTAAACGTATGGAATCTGTAAATCTTGAGCTATTCTTCTGTTTGGTAGCGGTTTTAATCAGAGCACCCGAGGATGTTATTGTGTGAAGCTAAAGGAACTTTTTGTCGCTCAACTCTCTAATTCCATCTGCATTCAATCATTTTCAGATAATAGAACAATTTTTGCTGCAGCTGTCACTCTAGCTCATATTCCCATCTGAGCGAGAGTCAGAGGAGCTTTTTCACACTGCTCGGTATCAGGGGAAGACATATTGCTGTGTACATTTTTTCCAGCTTCATGATATATGTCTGTCCATGTTCTTATTGACAACATTTACATTGACAGCATTGCCAAATGGCAACCTTTCCCCAATTATTTATATACAGAAAATGCTGCTTTGATTGTACTGAGTATAAATCCAAGCTAACATTTCAAAGGCACAGCCGTGTGAACTGTTTTTTAAAAACGTATATAAAGGAGATAGATATAGATGTTAATTTCACCTTCTTTATTAAATAGATTCTGATTTTCTCTCGAATGCATATTAGAACAAAGTGTGGACAAAACAGTAAGCTGCTAAAATGCTGAATAGCCATTTTGTCCTTCATACTTCTAAAGCAGATTGTTTTGCACCATGTCATATCATGACTTCCAGGCACGCTGCATTTGCACATCAGTGTTTAAACACAAAACACTGAAGATTTCTCAATTGAACCAATTTCCTGCCACTGGCAGATGTGTTCTTTGAGAGTATAGTATGCCCCCTGCTGGTCGGGACAAAATGTTGCCTTATGTTCCAGAGATGAGCTCATCTTTAAAAGCTGTAAGAAGCCACCTGACTATAATGCTGGATTTGTCCTAATAGACTCCACCTCATAACGGCTATTCACGTTTCTACCTAGGCTAAACTTGGCCCCTTGTATGGACCGGTCGTCATTTTCTCAGAGAGCTCAATTGCCGGGGGAGCGCGGCTACAGCAGCTGAACTAACAGTGTCAGTGGAATCTGTGGGAGTGGCATGCACACATTGTGGTGGTGGATTCTAACACCAAATATATAGTGCTGACGGTCATGAACTGCAACGTAGAATATACATATTGTAGGGCACACATGTAAACACACACGCAGACACACACACATTTGTCCTTGCCTTAAAATAAACTGGGGAAGGTGAAGGAGTACACAAAGAATAAAGGAGGCCTCTCCCTCAAGTCAAGTTGTAAAGTTGTGCGTTAATAAACAAGATTTGCTTGACTACCTCTGGCACTTCTGTTCCCCCGGCAGATCTGTCAGCTCAGTCAGTTTCAATAAAGCCAGCCAGCCGTCTAATGCCTTCCCAGCGTCAGTTAGCCGCTATTAGCCCATAGATGAACATCATTCCCTCCGTTCCAATGAGGCAGTCAAGTGATGCTGCATCTGTGTGAGCGCCAACATGCCGAGGAACAGCTAGAGGCAGCCTTCACCTCACACACACACACACACACAATGAAGATGTTCCTTTCACACCAACATATCTGTGTATTCGAGCTTTACATGCTCTGTTTCTTAAAGGTATACACTCCCCAATTTTTTACCAGAACCAAGACTGCAAAAGCATTTCTGGTTTTTAGTGTGAGACCCAGCATGGACCTCTTCTCTCCTCTCACTAATGATCTTTATGGAGTTTGCAAAACATAGTATGGTGTACTTGTTGGGTTATTGTAATGATAGTAACTATAATAGTAATTTCCGGCATTGGAATAACCAAAGTGGTATTATCTTGGTGGAGAGAATCTCAGTAAGAGCTTCACGCCTTGCAGACAGTGACCTCTCCATCAATCATGCGATCTTTCAGACAGAGCACGAGAGGTTCTGCGACTGGCATCATTTCACCCAGGCCCAGCTTAGGGCGGCGGCCCTGAGCTGGCAGCGTGACCGGGCAGAGCTGTTAGCCAGAGCCCTGGTCACCCTGGAGGAGGCCAGCCAGGCTTATCAAGAAGAACTGGAGCTCCACAGAGACCGGCGGCGCCAGCAGGACATCTGTTCTCGCCTCCGAGACAAGGTGAGTGCCGTCTGTCAAATTAACCGCCATATCTGTTTGATTCATGTAGCAAGCAACAGACTGCTGTACCGCATCTATCCAGTGCATACTTGTATCAATAGCTGCCACAGGCTGCACGACTAGCTCAGACTCTGTGAGCTGTGAGGAGACATAGAGATATAGTACAGTTCTTATATTGTCTTGGCATTTCTGACAACACTGCAAAGTTTGCCAACCACAGTCGGTTAACTCCAGTATTTCTGAATTTTCCCCTATGTTGTCAGATTCATTTTTTGTACCCAGTTGTGCGTTCAGAAGGACACCTGAAAGGTGCTGGGATCATTCAGCCAGCATTCCTTTTTAAAATACTAATGTAAAACAAGTCTGATTTGTAAACAACCATCTATGAGTCTGCCCTGTCTTCCCACGTCCTGTCAGACAGCCAATGAAGTTGAGCCTTGTTGAAACAAAGTGCAACACCAACTGAAACAGTATGTTCAGCTCAAAGGGAGCAAAAGTATGTCCAAAATGACAGTTGGAAAGTGGACTGATATGGGGCCTCTAATGTCACACTGTTATCTTTCTGGACACAGACGATTTGTAATCTTTGCAGCACTCTCTCCACCCTTGTTCTTTAATTGATACACTCGTCATCTATATCCGGGATGCGTCGCTCCCCTTGCGCTTCTCTCAGAGGCCTAAAGGGAGTGTTATTTGTTCTTAGAGGCAGATGGAGGGCCAGGCATATGGTACCCTTCTGCCTGCCCGCCGCTCTATATCTGCTGATGCAGCTGCATATTACGCCATATTGCCTGCCAGCATCGCATACATAAGGTGCCGCTCGGGATGGACTGTGAATGCAAACAGGCTATTACGGAAAGCCTTGTCTTGCTTACATGGTGTAGCTGTCTGTCTCTTAGGGGTCTGCGCTTGCGTTTGCACATCAGACAATTTGTTCACGTTAAAAATACGGTATATCCCCTCTCGCAGTACAAGTCAAAGTTTGTTTATGTACAAGCAAGTTAATGTTATGTCCCTGAACAATGTTGTTGTCAGTGTCCATATCAATATGTGATTAGATACATAGGGGACCCTTGACATGATGTTACTAATACTGCACAGCACAGCCAGAGCCTATGTTATTGATTTACAGAAAAGGTTTCTCAAACAAGCACATTGGTTTAACATTACAGGACATGTTATATTTTATACTGCAAACACAATGCAAATATGACCATTTCTATTTGCTGGGATATTATTATGTTTGGGGAATAAAAAACAAGTCCCCATTAAAGCAAATATTGTTGTAAAGGGAGGATGGGGGGGGGGGGGGGGTTTTATGCCAGGAAAGGTTTTTAAGGTCAAGCCTAATTAATCCAGCGCTTCCGAGAGTTCCCTCTTGATATTTGAGAGTTATTTAAGATGCCTCTTGTGTTATGACATCAGATTTGAGTAGTGTGGTCGGAAAACCAGTAAATCTTGTATGAAACGAAAATCATGATTAAATTCCTAAATTACTTAAATTACTTAAAACATTGAGGACAAAAAAATACAGTACATAACAAATATGTAAGAGTGCATGTGAGGCCATATTTGTGTGCCCAGATGGAAGCCTGCATTTATTCAATGTGTCCTTGCAGCATTTTCATCAACCAAGCACAGAAACACATCATGAGGACAAAATGAATTCTCCTTCCATTCCATCTGTTACTGCTAATGCTTCGTCTCCACAGATGCTGCCTCATCGCTGAAGCCACTGTGATATTTAACCCCTCCGAACATCAGCTCTTTCTGCTCCGCTTTGATTTCTGTGTGTGTTGAAAGAGCTTTCCTCAATGGTTTTTACTCTGCGATAGTTTAATTTCAAAGTGGCATCATACTTTCCACATAATGAATGATTTGTCTCCCTTAATTTTTACACTACCGTACTTCTCAATTCTCAAATTATGCAACTCACTTAAAGCTGCATAGGATATGTTGGTGGCATAACCACAATTGCTGTCAATATTTTCTATGTTTAATTTCAGCAGATTCTGTCTTTTTCATTCCAACAAGTTGCATTTATCACTTCAGTTGTAACTTTGTCCATGACAGAGAGGCAGACAACATCACTTCCTGTTACCTCTCACCAGTGTGCATGTACCCACACACCAGTCTACATGTACCCACACACCAGTCTTCATGTACCCACACACCAGTGTACATGTACCCACTCACCAGTCTACATGTACCCACACACCAGTGTACATGTACCCACACACCAGTCTACATGTACCCACTCACCAGTGTACATGTACCCAC
>JAODTR010004105.1:831-12298 GCA_025399935.1 Amblyopsis rosae | reverse complement strand
AAGAAAACTGTGCTTTTCTTTCAAAAATTAGGAAATTTCTAAGTGACCCCAAACTTTTGAACGGTAGTGTATATGTATGTGTGTGTGTATATATGTGTGTGTGTATATATGTGTGTATATATATATGTATGTATGTATATATGTGTGTATATGTGTGATATATATATATATATATGTATATATATATGTATGTGTGTATATATATATATGTATATACATATATGTATGTATGTATGTATGTATGTATATATATGTATATACATGTATGTATGTATGTATATATATGTATATACATGTATGTATATATATATATGTGTGTGTGTATATGTATATGAGAGAGGAAGTCTTTTCTCTCCCTCAACAATGTGATGCATGTAAACATATAAATTCCAATTTAATACATATTAAAGGCCTAAAAATAAATTGTAAAAGAATTAACCGGATTAGCATCATTAATCATAATTCCAAAGGGCTTGTATTTAGTATTGGCGCTGAAAATGAGGATACTGTACGCCAATGACAAAATTGATAAATGCCACCTCAGTTTACAAAGTGAACCATTTTCAAATCTATTTTGGTCCCAGCACAAGTTCGCTGAGACAGTGGGGCAGTGTGTTCCCTCTTTTATACCAGCATGCAAAATCCACCTATATACTGGAGTCATAAAGGCACTGGGATTCTAGAATATGCACACCAGTACAGTACATGTAGCACATTGTCTTTGTAGATACCAACGTCATTAAACAATAGCTAAAGAGTTCTGTTTAGGGATATTTTTCTTAGCTGAGTTTTAATTTGGTATGGGGTGGTGATTGGACTATATGTTTTTAATTTATGAGATGTGTGCAGTAGTGACCTGCTCCTCGACAGATTGGTTTAACATTCTGCAGTATTGAGCTCTGACGCCACGGTTTGGTTTTAAAGTCGCACAAGCGTTTTGATACATTTGTCTGGGATCTTTGGTGTGGATTTATTGTACATATATATGTCTGTTTTGTATGAAGTAGCTATGACTATGGGAGGGCTGGTCTACTTGCGTTAAGGGGTGCAATGTTTACTTTACCTTTCAGCAAGATGATAAATTGTAATTTTTCATATTCAGGTGAGAGGAAGAAATGAATGAAGCTTAATATATAGCTGTGGACCAGACCAGACCTAGGCTCGTGTTTTGTGTCCTTGCCTGTCAACAAAGACTAATAGCTGCTGCTTCTGCCTGCTTACAAACCCTCAGCATGACGTGTTTTGGTTTGACAGCATGACCTTTTACTGCGACTAACACAGGCAGCCGCAAAATACACATCAGGTTGGTCTTGAAGTGAACATATTGTTTGGTTTAGGTTTAGATACATCATGGCAGACTTCTACTCCTGCATGCATCAGCATCTGACCCAAGCTGATCAAGTTTTTCTTTCTTCATAGCTGTCTTCAAAAAAACATAAAGGCAGGCTTTCATGCAGGTGTCCCAGTTAAGTGTATAGTTGCCTATTAGGGATTGTTTTAGTAAGAAATATGACTGGTAACATTGGCAGACTCTGCTTCTCCCCCATGTTGGATGCTATCCTACGTTGTGGTTGGACTTTAATAAAATACATCTATGGTCCTGTTTTGTCTGATTTTAAAACTGTATTTTCTGACTGCAGTAAATACCAATCTGTCAAAATGGGCTCCAGAGCTTTATTTGTTATATTTTAGATAAATTGGCCTTTTCAATTTTATATACACTCTTTTGGAATAACAGCCTTCGAAGATATGTTTATGTTGTTTTATCCATTCTGACTTTTTTTGCTCTCTTCTACCAAACCTGTGAATGCGGTAAAAGCGGTCATATTTAATCTTGTATTTTACTCCACTCAGTGACAATGAATAAAGTGTAGTTTTGAATTTGGGACTTAATTTTCCCCAGGGCAATTTTATATATGGTTCAAGTCACGTATTCCGTTAACCTTGCCCCATCCTGCGATATTCACCTTGTCAATGGCTCCTCATGTAGCTATCCTATATATTTATACTTTTTGTTATTCTTTCACTCTGGCATCTGCTGCCAAAAACACACACACACACACACACACAATTATAATCTGGTTCTCTGTAGCCTATAAAGTATTGTAAGCAACTTGTGTTCAAATTAGATTTTATTTTTGTTTTCCTGGTGGTGGTATAATTGCACTATTTCTGGGAAATTTTATAACTTCTGTATATTATGCGATCTTTGTAAGATTATATGACTAACGTAATTTATATTTTTGAAAGACTGTGGTTTAGCAGTGTGCTAAATGTGGTTCCTCTAGCCTTCATGTCTATAACACTGGTCCTTATTGAAATATGTGGTCCAATCTAATCGTAAATAAATGTTAATCAAAACTCAGTGTTTGAGAGTGTAACATGCATTGTATCGTAGTCGTTGGCCTACTACTCAAGGGTTATCTTGTAAATGATATCACTAAACCTGTACATGAATGACATTTTTCATACTACATGCATATTTTATGGGTGATGTATTGTGTGAAAAGCTAATGGTGCTTTTCACCCTAGTGCACCAGTACATAACACTGAAGCAACAGCATCATTAGGCCGCCCGCCTAATGATGCTGTTGGCCGCTTGTGATTGGTCAAAACTGTCAAAAAACAAATGACGTAGGGCGTTCTCTTCAGATAAGTTGAACTTCTGCTGGAAAAAATTGCCAGAGTTTAGCTTGTGGCCCTTTTTATAACCATATGGCGTGGACTGAACACGGCCTAAATAGACACTGGACATACGGTGTATAATACAATATAAAACACAAAGCCAGTGCAAACAGTAATAACAGTGTGACTAGAAATACTTAAATATTTACAATATGTGTAGGCCTATAGTAATTTTCTGTAGTTAAATTATACATTTGGGGATTCAAACTCTTGACATGTCTTGCAAATATCGATGTGAGCATCCATTGTTCTCTTGCCAATATATTATTTTATTTTCCCGCCAGAGGGTACAGATTGGTCCGACGACGCGTCAGACGGCCAACGAGCGCAGCGGTCTCTACAGAATGTGCCTGTGTATGTGTGTGTTGCGGTAGCCCTCGATGCGCTCGGACACCGCCGAGGGCGTGGGGTCCGTGTAGGCGGGTCGCTGGACGTCGGCGAAGCGGAGGTAGTCGTGGAGCAGCACCGGCACTTGGAACGTCCGGATCACCCCGGACCGCATCACCGAACCTGGCCCCAGCACCTGCCTGACCTGCAGCCTGCACAGGTGAGCCAGGCAAGGAACGGACTCTGGAGGAGAGGAGGGGAGGGGGGGGGGGGGGTGTAGAATGAGAGAGGAAACAGACAAGCTATACCAAGGTCCTTACAGGCAAGTCTGGCCGCTCGACAGTCATCTTGGTAGGGTCAGAGTCTTTACAGTAAAGTCTGGCTGCTCGACAGCCATCTTGGTAGCGCTACTGGGCAATTATGAGGAAGACCGTGCATAGTTCTACCATCATGAAACAAACGCTAGGCTTCAACGTCATCACCCACTGGTCTCTGATTGGTCCGCCATCTACTGGCTGTGGGTACGCTAAAGTGACCAGACTTTCCAGACTATAATTTCAGTGACACTTCAATTGGGGTGGGCCAGACTACTACTATAAAGCCGATGTGAGCAATATTCAATAGGGGAAATGTGTCCAAAAAGAGGTACTTTTCATTTGCAACATTCAATTTATAACTGAATGCAACTGAACCCACACCTTGAATCGATCTGTGAAATGAAGACGTACGATAATAAACACGATAGTGGGTGCGTTTGATTTAATAGTTTTTATGGATTTTTAGAATATTTATTATTTATATATATAATAAATTCTATAAATATTCTTCAAAAAATACATAATATACACATAAAATATACACACTTATGTTTTACTTGCATGTAATGAGAAAAAATAATCGGAAAAAGTGATGCAGTGGTCTCTTAAATTCTTCCCACTGCTGTATGTACAGTTTAAACAAAAATATACTAAAAATAGTCTTTGGGTCCCTCTGGTGGCCACACAGGCCTTAAGCAGGCACTTAGTTTGCTCCTTGGTTAGCAGACCTGGCAGTCTGGCAGACCAGCGGGTGTGCGATTCAAAACCGCATTGTAGGCTATAACAGTTAACGGTGTTTGTCTGTTATTGGAAGACAGGTGAAAACGAGCGAGGCTTGGGATCTGTCAACTTAGTTTATCACACCTCCTTGGTTACCGTACCGAAACAAGGGTGCGCTGTCCAGGTGCTCCCCAGCAGCCTCCGGTCCAGGATCTCTCTGAGGTGGTTGGGCAGGGTGGACCAGTTGACGAAGCCCAGCAGGTAGTTCAGCACCCCGCTGTTGGCCTCCTCCAGCCTGGACGGCATCGACACACACAGGGAGGTGTTCTGATTGATATGCACGGTGACCAATTACATAACTTGACCCTTAACTTGTACTGAGGAATTCTTTGGGGAAACTAAACAAAGCGGCTGTTTGCAGGTCTTAATAAATAAAAAGAGAAATGGAAGGACACTATATGGCGGAAATACATAGTCTAGTGAGTGTCAATCAACCAATGGAAATACCCTACTTCCTAATAGTGCTGACATGCTTACAAGATCTTAAAGTATGTTCTAGACGTTCAGCAAGAGTTGCTTATGTGATGCGGTGCTGAGGAAGAGGCTGAGACTAGAGACAGTCTCTTATGTGACGTAGCGCTGATGAAGAGGCTGAGACTAGAGACGGCCTCTTATGTGACGTGGTGCTGATGAAGAGGCTGAGACAGTCTCCTAGGTGACGTGGTGCTGATGAAGAGGCTGAGACTACATGAAGACAATTATCCAGGAGAGAGCCAGACTAACACGTTGGGCTGCAGCAGTAGATGGGGGTCCAGTCCCGCCTGCAGAAGCAGGGGCAACCAGCAGGGGGCGAACTGCATCTGGCTCATCGCCACGCACAGCATCTGCCTCAGCTCCTGCAGAGTCAGCGCCTTCCTGCTGGACCGCCGCACGGCCGGGGGCATGGCGCCGGCCCTAATCGGGCCGTCTCTCCGGGGGATCCTCCTGTGTTTCAGGATGAGCTCCAGCAGGACAGTCTTCACGTCGGCCAGGGCGTACGTCCAGTGGTCCTCGCTCAGGGTCGCTCCGGCCGCCACAAGCAGCCTCACCGTCTCCCTGGGGAAGAGATTGGAACTCAGCGAATGTTGTTTTTGTTTTTTTTTCCCCAAATATTATCTCCTTGCATTTTGCTATCTTACCGCTCTTAAAAATGAATTGTGTGGGGCGGAGCTTCTGAGGAAGCGCCCTATGGCATTGAAGGAGAGGTGTTTTTGTTTGGATTTTAATTACAGACACTGCCTTTTTATTTATGGGTAGTAACTTGTCTATCACGTTAACACTCACAAAAACACATAATGAAGACACATCTCACATCTTAGTGGACCTGAGAAGGTTTAAAGACAAAGAGATGCGAAAGAACAAACTAAAAACTAAAATGTCCTCCCCTCATTTTAGAAAACGTTATTTACAACAACAATAAAACACAATAACACGCTTTAAAGCGCTGTCAAGAAAGTCCTCGTGTAAACACAGGAGATAATGGCACAAGAAAGTCCTCGTGTAAACACAGGAGATAATGGCAGAGGCTCTGACGTGAAAATAGAAACACTACATTATCCCTGTCAACACTGATAACAGTCCACTCCCCCACCCCCCCCCCACCCGCTATAAGGCGCGTGCCGGTTAGCGGATCCCGCGCGCCCACCTGTGGGGCTCGAGGGACAGCAGGGCCAGCGAGAGCGGGGACTGCAGGCCCAGTGTGTCGGTGCAGTCCTGGGCATCGGGGCTGTAGCCCTCCTGCAGGAGCAGGGCCACGGAGCGCTGCTGGCGACGCACCGCCACGTACAGCGGGCTCACCATGCCCGCGTCCCGGTCGCACGCACGGTCCGTCACCGCGATCAGTCTCCGCAGCACCCTGTGGCACATGACAGCACACAGTATGGAAATAACAATATGAATAATAGATATTATTATTATTATTATTATTGATAGGATTATTATTAATATTATTATTATTAATAATTTCATTATTCACTTCACTACAGCTTCAGTACACTTGATATGGAAATAATAATCTATCATCATATTATATAAATGTCTAATTATGATAAATACATTTAAATATAAATAATAAAATATTCAATAATATAAATTAGAAAATAATATAGTCAATACAATACATATATCCAATATACACGTACAAACACACACAGTTTACATCACTGTCACATCGTGTGGTTCGTTTAGGTGTCAATCATTCAGCCATCGTCAATCACGGTGTAACCACAGTGTAACCACGGTAACACCACATGAGTACCGGATGTTGCCAAACTGCGCGGCAGCGTGGATGGGCAGCTGGGGCCAGTCCCCCCAGCCGCTGCAGGACAGGTTGGGGTCCGCTCCGTGCTCCAGCAGGGCCTCCACGCAGCCACAGTGGCCCTCCTGGGAGGCAATCAGCAGGGGCGTGGCCAGGTCTGCAGCCTGGGCGTTGACGTTGGCACCTGCAGGGGACATGCTGTTACATGAGGGGGCGGGGCCTGTAAAGGGGGCGTGGCCAGGTCTGCAGCCTGGGCGTTGACGTTGGCACCTGCAGGGGACATGCTGGTACATGAGGGGGCGGGTCCTGTAAAGGGGGCGTGGTCATGTCTGCAGCCTGGGCGTCGGCACCTGTGACGCTGCACTGCACCACGCGGCGTGTCGTTTTGAGCAAACTTTTGTTGGACGTCCTGTCTCCATTCGCTTCCTGTTAAGTTACCTTAACATGGCAGCTGGCTTTTCTATCAGCATGCTCAGCAGAGCTTGGGAGCGAGTTAGCTGATTTTACAAAGTGGAGAAGATGGTGGTTGTATGCTACCCGTGCTGCCTACAACGATGACATGATTCATAACAGATTCAGTGTGGACAGAGAGAGCGTCCGATGCAACGCGATAGCCGGACCCTGACTTGCTGTCGCATCCAGATGCGGTGTATTGGGCGGGGCCATTGATGCTGGCATCATTGCAAACAGATTGTATTAATTCTCAAATATGACCTGCTATAATGTTATCTATGAATAAACAGCATATCGTTTGGTTCATGTTTACTACTGCATTCCTTGCAGTTTCTGTCTGCGTTCTCACTATTCACTCTGCTGACTTGTGTTCCCACAACAGGTTTGTTGTCACTAAATTAATCACAGCAGAAAGAACCCTGACATAAGCCAGATAGCATCGACCGGCCCATGAGCAGACATTTGCTGACGTTGACAAAGCCATTTCATTTCTCCGTTTTAACCAGCAAACAACCGTACCTGCTTCAATGAGGATATCCAGGCATTCCGTCTGTCCATACTGTGCAGCCACAAAGAGAGGGGTGATCTTGTGGTCGTCCGGTGCCTCTAGGTCGCTCACATAAGCTAGTGTTTTCACAATATCACAGTGACCCTTGAGGAGTGAGAGAATAGGCTTAAATTAGATGGAGTTAGCTTTCCTCAAGATTCTTATTTTCAACTGACGTTCACTATATTATATTTCTATACAGTGTTATATTGCCCATGTGTGTGTGACGGACATCGTCCGCCCCCCCTCGGGGAATCGAACCCCGATCTCCCACGTAGAGAGCGGACGCTCCTACAAGGCAGGCCAAAAACCCATGGGCCCTGGCCTGCGTCGCCAGAGCGTCCTATGAGGTGTCGGAGAGTGAGGATTAACACCGCACAGCCACCTGCCGGCCACCGTTACATCTGCAGTTCCATGTCACTTTTAGATGAAACGCACATTCATTGAAAAAGGAAAATCCATAATGATTGCTTCATCTCACCCTGTAAACAGCCTGATGAAGACATGTCCATAAGGAGGAGGTGTGCGTGTTGTTTACATCCGCACCTTCGCAGACCAGAAAGTTCACAATGTTCTTGTAACCCCCATCCACAGCTGTAGCAGGCAATAAATTCATGAATTAATAAGTGAATGCATGAATATCAATTCCTTCACTTTCATAATAATGGTGGTGGACGTAGGTACGCTGTGTGTTTGACCTGCGTAGAGGGGGCAGGACAGGTCATTGGTTGGCTGGTTAATGTCAGCGTGGGCCTTCAGCAGGAGTCGGACCACTGTCAGGTGTCCGTATTTTGCGGCCAGGTATAATGGGGACTCTCCCTCGTGCGTTAACGTGTTCACGTAGCTGTTACTGCCCCCAGGGGCGTCAGCTGCTTACAACCACAAAGTAGGAGAGAGAAGGAGAAGCTGTAGATCAGGGCTTCCTCCTATTTGGCGTAGATCCTCCTAGTTCTACCACCATTTTGAAGCCTTGACTTCAACTCCTCTCACTAACCCACCCTGATTGGAGGATGAAGGGTGGCTGTGCGAATGCTAATGTGATCAGGGTTTGCAGACTGTAATCTCAGCAAAATAAATCAAGTCAGGCTACACTTAAAGTACAAAATACAACAAACAGAGAGCACAACATAATGCAAATGGAAAGCTTGTCTGAAAAGACGTCTTAAGATGTGTTTTTAAAGTGTCCACAGTATCCATAGATCATGGACTAGAGAACCATACAGCCTACTGTAAGTATTTGACTAAAAGACACTTTCTTTCTAATTGCAGGGTTGCAGGTACATACCGCTGTTCAAACCATATTGTGCCCTGTGTAATGTTCAGACCCGCCTGTGATGTCATGTAGGCTACAGTATGCAATGAAACTAGCCTATTGAATTCACGGTTTGGGCTACTCATCGTACATGGGAGAGGTAGGCACGTTTGCAATATGTCGATGTTGAAAGTGAGGCTTGCTAAATCCTCCTAGTCTGTAACGACGCGATGACATAACAACGGGACTAACCAACAGCAACCAGGATATATCGCGCACACTCTTTGGAACCGGCGGCCGCAGCTTCGTGGAGGGCGTTCCAGCCGCGGTTGTCCCTGGCGTCCACACGGCAGCCCTGGCGGATCAACGTCCGAACCCGACGCGAGTGGCCGGAACGGGCTGCCGCAGCCACGCTGGACACGGTGTCACTGTAGCACTCTCTGAAGTCCATCCTCTTTTAACCACACACCTTAAACAAAGGGGACATTGTGTAGAGGATTGAGAGATGCTCACGAAGGAGCCATGGTTCCACTAAAATATGAGGCACGCTAAATAAATTCGAATACAAACAATGCTATGTATAACGTGTAAACAGACGATTGTCATTGGTATGCAAACAATAATAATGTATATTAAAGTGTAAAGCGTTTGGACAGTGTTACCAGAACAAAACAATGCATCCTTCTTCCGTACACAGTATTTCAGCAAATGCGATTGGTCGAAGAACAATGTTGTTTTTGTTAACGCAAACGCAACGTCCGGTCACTAGTTCAGTTATTTTGTTATTGCACTACATAATTAGTAGCTTTTTATAGAATGCATTTTATTATAAACTCAACTATAAATATATCTTAAGGCTTTAGGTTTATGACACACAGCATTTGTCTTTATTTGCTTTGTTCTTGTATTTTATTTTTGTATTAATACAATTTACATTGATAAGATAATTCCAATGCAATTTAAATGGCATCGTATTTTATTTAAGGACATTATTTAACAATAGTGACGTTACATCCCAAATGCTGTTATACATAAATACAAACTCATAATTCACGTCGTCTAGGCCCTGGGGCTATGAATATATAGTCTAAAAGAAAATCAAACTTTTTCAAGTAGCATTTCAGTCAAATATCATCTTTTACTAATCTTAGTAATCTCTATTAGTGAAGTTACATTTGAGATTTGAGATTTTGGAAATTCCGACTATAACTGAACATGAACTCTAAATGTTTGTTACAGTCAACCATATGTCCATTTACTGAAAATATTGACAATATTTCAGATATCAGCAAGGAAAACCCTGGAAAAACGTGCATTCCGGTGAAACTACAAATCGTTTCACGGCTTCCGTACTGTGCTTCCGCGTGTGGGTGCGGCCTGTGGGTGATGCGAGCTGTCAACAACGACTACTCAAACTATGGCTAACAGAAAGTAATCTGCTTGGAGTATATAATGATGATTTTAACGTTCGTACCATTTAGATTGTATTAGCAATTAGCCATAGCTGGTATGCGGTGTAGAAATGGGGAACATTTTTGGCAAGAAGAAGCGCAGTCGAGTAACAGAGCAGGATAAGGCAGTTTTGGTGAGTGAGCTAACACAAGCCGTGTGTCGTGCCACAAATCTCTTCCATGATTTAGTGTTTCGCTATT
Organism: Amblyopsis rosae; assembly: GCA_025399935.1. Classification (NCBI taxonomy): domain Eukaryota; kingdom Metazoa; phylum Chordata; class Actinopteri; order Percopsiformes; family Amblyopsidae; genus Amblyopsis; species Amblyopsis rosae. The sequence continues at coordinate 2,049 of JAODTR010004105.1, read as the reverse complement.
GCTTTAATACTGTGCTTTTTTAAAAATTTTATTTAAATTACGCAGATACCATGACATGATTTTACTAATGTAACAATAATATAATGCAATGCTGACGGGTATCTGCTGTTCGAATGTAACGGGAATCAAACTAAACTCTTGTCTTTACTTTACACCATTATTGTACAGTATGCCTGGATAATTTGATATGGACTTGTTATACCATATTTGTATCTGTCTGTCTTGGGGTTTCAGCAACTGAAACAGCAGCGAGATAAACTGAGGCAGTACCAGAAAAGAATAAATCTGCAGATCGACAAGGAGAGACTCCTTGCCAAACAGCTGCTGAAAGATGGCAAAAAAGAGTAATAAATCAATCTGTATTTTGATTTTAGAAAATCACTCACAGCGTCCTGTCATAGAAATGCAAATGTGTTTATTCATTGGTCTGCATAAGCAAATAAAAAAAATTAAAACCTGACCCAAAATTCCAACAGGAAAGCGATCCTCTTGCTGAAGAAGAAACGCTACCAGGACCAACTCCTGGACAAGACCGAGAACCAGATCAGCAACCTTGAGCGCATGGTGAGTTTTCTGTGTGACCGACTATTAACACCTGCCTGTGATGAACATGGAGACAACCATCTCCCTATTGGCTCTCTTGCTGTAGGTTCAAGACCTTGAGTTTGCCCAGATTGAACTCAAAGTCATAGAGGGGCTCAAAGTTGGAAATGACTGTCTGAAGAAAATGCATGAGGTAGGAACTACCTTAAATGTGTGCGTTACAGTAGGGTACTACCAACATAGTGCCACACAATGTTGCCTAAGGCTGCGTCGTTGTTGCATTCTCACTGTGGTATGGTCCATTCCCACGCCAGGTGATGTCTGTTGAAGAAGTTGAACGAATCATGGACGAGACCCAAGACTCTATTGAATACCAAAGGGTGAGGTCTAATACATGAATTGCATTAATTGTCCATTTGAATCTTTATTCCCATGTTTTTATTATTATTATTAGTAGTAGTAGTATTGTTGTATTTGCTTTCATTTATTAAATTAAATGAAAGTAACACATTTGAGTCATTAGCGTTGTACACTTCTATAGCCTGTAGTCCCCGTTGTGCTTGAAACCGGCGGTACCAAAACACTGTTACTTGGTTTTGAGACTCTGAGCATGCATTCCACTCCATCACCTGCGTGGCCGCCCGGTCGGGGGGGGGGGGGGGGGGGGGGGGGGGG
>JAODTR010004104.1:0-12300 GCA_025399935.1 Amblyopsis rosae | reverse complement strand
TTCACTCACCCCCCCCCCCCCCCCCCCCCCCATCCTCACCAACAGAGCCCCATCTCCCATCTCTCTCTCTCTCTCTCTCTCCTGTCACGCTATGCTTTTGTTTCTCTACCTCTCGTATCTATTTTCTGCTCAGGGTCTTCTGTCTCCCTTTCAGTTCTCTTCCTCTTTCATTCATTATTTTCCTTTCTTCCTCCTTCGCTTGTTTTCTTTGTCATTTCTTTTATTTTGATTCTTTCTCAATTTGTAAAAAAATGTTTGTGCTTTTTTGCATATTTCTTTCTCCGCCTCTCTCTGCTCTCTCCCATCTATCTATCTATACATCTATACATCTATCTATCTATACATCTATCTATCTATCTACTGTAGCTACACATCTATCTATCTACATGTACAGTATCTATCTATCTATCTATGTATACATCTATCTATCTACTGTAGCTACACATCTATCTACATGTACAGTATCTGTCTGTCTGTCTCACACATCCCCCCCCCCACCCCGCCCCCGTCCAGCCGCGCTAAACACATCTGCTCGCCAAATCGTACGAGCATGACACGAAGCGAGAGGGGGGCAAAAAGGAAATCGCGCCACTGTCGAGATCTAGCTGCCGAAATGTAAAATGTATTCCCCTGGTCCTGCAGTTTTCTTTTAAATAAATAAATACAAACCCATCTCTTAAATCTCTTTTCGCTCTCTCAGCATGTGTCTGTGTGTGATGTTATGCCGTGAGGCGGTGTAACACAACTGTGAGAATTAGTTATCGAAATAGGAAATCCCACAACCCCCCCACCACCGCTCTAAATTATGAATTTGCTCTAAGCGGAGCCTTTGATCTCCCTCAATTTCCCCCTATTTGGGAGGCGCGGGGATCTCCTAACGCTGCTCCCACATACCGTTCCCCTCTGTGTGCGCGTCTCAAGGCCGCGCATCAACAGGAGGCGTCGAGGAGCGCCGAGAGGAAATCGGATAAATATATTTAATAGCCCCCGCTGGGAAAATGCACAGCTGCCAGGGCTGTGTTCATTATTAAATGGAGGGGTGGGGCTTACGGACCCGATGGAGGTGCTGCGATAGGCCGGCGCAGTTGTCAATCTGTAGGGGCCTTCTCTGGCCTGGCTTGACCTCAGTTATGAGAGAGAGAGAGAGAGAGAGTCCAAAATCCAAACCGCAATAGTTTCCCCGACAAAGCTACATATCAGAGCACACCATTTTTTTCCTCGGGACGTTCCTCTGTCTATTTTGGGTATAGGAAATATTTTCCAGGTGGAATCGGTGTGAAGACACAGCAAACTAGTCTTCCTCTCTCCACCTACATCTCTCTCCCCCACATTGATTGCTGTTATCATTTACTAATTGCTTATAATTCTATACCAAATTATTATACTATAATTTTATCATGTTACTCATTGTTAAGTGCATTGTCTGTTTATTGTGTCTTGTTGCTTGTATATACTAATATTTGATATTCATCAGTATGGTCGGTGTGGAATGGCGTAACACTTTAATTCTAGCTGGTTCTAGTAATGTGTCAAAGCTGTAGATTAGGAATGCTGAGGATTGAACCCACTACCTCCTAAAGGTATAGTCAGCTATTGTAAACTAATGCGGTCTTTGTAAAATTCACGGTAAATCTCCTCGCATTTCGATAGTTTACCGATCTCTGTGCGTGCCGGTAATATAATCCTCTAGCCTAACTTGTAAAATGGTAAATGGGCGCATTTACATAGCACTTTACAGTATTTTTGCCTCACATTCACCCATTCACACACACATTTAAACACCGATGGTGATTGCTGCTAGGCAAGGTGCGACCAACCACTGGGAGCAGTTAGGGGGTTAGGCATTTTTGCTCAAGGATGTTTGTAGGTAGGTCAGCACCCAGACCACTAGACCATCCTGCCTGCCTTGTACACGGCCCTGGCTCTGTAAATGGGAACATACGCAATGTGGTGAACACCGATCCCCACTTGGTTCGCAATGGTTTGGGAGCGGAGCTTCTAAGGGAGTTTGTTTTGATTTGAAAAGTTCTGGAGAATTAATAACCCTGCCTTTAAACTTGGGAGCCTGACCCACTCACCACCACGAATCACGTTCATCTGCAGCCATAAACCTATTCATCGGTGTTTACTCTCATCATATATATATATTTTATTGTATAAACCTGTGCCTTTTCTAAATGTAATTGCTGATTCATTATAAATCAAAATTATTGCATTTCAGAAATTGCTGAATTTGTCTTGACGCCAAAGACGAGATTTACGCCTGTGCCACGTAATTCTAATTGCTAACACGCAACCTCGCCTAGCTAAAATTCAGGGGGCAGCGGCCTCCGTGCCACGACCGGCCCCTTTTGTACCTCCCAGGGGGTCGCCCTGGCAACGGTGACAGCAGCGGGCTAACGATAACGGCAACACAGTACTAATGGTTCCGTGTGGCTGCTGTGACAGCGGGGACCGCATTAAATGGGACACCGGCGCAGGGGGTGTCACGCTGGCCTAATGAGAATTTGATGGAGTGGGTTTGTAGGCAGATAATGTTAAGTTAATGAGATGTCCCCTTCCTGGAGACTGTCTGCAGTTCCCTGTGGAGTGTGTGTGTGTGTCTCTGCACATACAGTACATTTGTGTGTACACACACATTTGTACGTCTGCTGACTTGTTTGTTAGACTGTTTTTATGTGTGCGTGTGTGTGTGTATATGTGTGCTTTTGTATCTGTGTGTGTGTGTGTGTTTTGTGTCTCTCCTAGCTAGCCAGTGTGTATTTATGCTCGCACGCATTTAGCTGTGTGCTTGCTTGTTTGGTCACGATTTGTGTTTGTGTGTGCGTCTGCCTGCTTGAGTGTGTGTCTGTGCGTTTTGTGCACAGCCTGTATTTGTGTGTAATTCCACGAGTGGTGTGTGTGTGCATGTGTGTCTTGCCTGTTTACTCCCCGTGCGCGTGCGTGTAAATGAACAGGCTGACTTGTGTGGCCAAAGACAGACAAAGTATGAGAAAAGAGAGCGAGGGAATCAGAAGAGGAGCGATGAGACATCATTAACGGGCCGTCAAGCGGCACTGGGAGAAACTGAGGGGTTTGGGCAGCGTGAAGTGTGTGTGTGTGTGTGTGTGGGGGGGGGGGGGGGTTCGATAATGGGAATAGTACGGAAAATACACTTCTCTAATTGGACCCTCCCCTGACAGAACAGGAGGAAAGGAAAGTGTTCCCTAATTAATGCGGCTGTAATGATGGGTTCAACTGGACCTCTGGCCTCGTGGTCGGTTGATTAAGGTGCCCTGCGTGCGTGTGTGTGCGTGTGCGTGCATGTGTGTGTGTGTGTGTGTGTTGAACGGGAACATTTTCAGGGCTTGTGAAACCTTCCCTCAATAGCTTTGACTTTGAGTCCTTTAGATTCTGACTTGTATTGTGTCGTGTGTGTTTGTGTGTGTGTGCGTGCGTGCGTGCATGGCGGTGGGGGGTTGCTGGGGGGGGGGGGGGGCAGGGTGTTTAATCGTGTGTTTCCTAAATCTGGAATCTAATCTAAGAAGTATGTTATGAGACACAATGACAAAGCTGAGATACTGTAGCTAATGATTTTATATATATATATATATGTGTGTGTGTGTGTGTGTGTATACTACAGTATTCTGCATTTTACACAGGGACTACAAATAAAATGGTTGCAATACATTTATTGGGAATTGTCCCTGATCAAATAAACGATAAATAAATAAATAACCAAAGTGATACTTTAGCTGTCTACACTGATGTTTTCCCACTGCATGTTTTAGATGTCTCCCTGCTCCAACAGACCTCACTCAAATGAATGGGTCGTTATCAGTTTGTGCAGAAGCCTGATAACAACCAAATCATTTAGGACCCTGAAAAGTAAATTCATAGCATTTTCAGCAAAATAATGCGCTAATACGCAATCCACTTCTAACCCGTGTGCGCGCGCGCGCACACACACACACACACACCTGTATATTGACACAAATTCGTGGCATTGACATTTCCTCACAGATGTATATTAAACTATTAAAGGTGAAGTCAGGTATTGTAAGCTAAATATAAGATAATACACTTTTTGTCAAATTCAACAAATATCTCCTTGTATTTCGCTAGTTTACCGTTCTCTGTGCGTGTTGAAGGTATAATCTGGTACTTCCACACAGCCCTGGCTCCGTAAATAGGAACATAAGCAAAGTGTCAAACACCGCCGGTATCAACAAAGCTGTAGCACTACGCTTTGCTTCACAATGCATTTCTACACAATGCATTTCTATGTGTGAGGCGCCGCCCGCAGAGAGATACCGCTTTGATTTGAGCTCAGCGTTAGCCAGAATGACTGACCCTGCCTTTTAAGGTGGACCATCCGCTAATTAACTCAGTCCTGTGTGTGTGTGTGTGTGTGTGCTCACGTGCATGTGTGTCATTCTGCATGTGTGTAAAATTCACTCTCAGCATATTAGCATTACGAACGTCTGACGCAAGCAGAAATGAACCTAAAACCCATCATTTGTAAGAGAGAGAGAGTTAAACGGAGTAGCCTGCAAGCAACATGCAAACCTAGGTATCATTGCTTACTCTATATGTAAAATAAAAAAGTGGCAGTCTGAGTGGTCTGTCCTTGTTCACAGGTTTGGTAAGAAGAAAGAAGACAAGAACAAAGATGCCAAAATACTGAAGAACAAACTGGAGGCATTGAGCGAAGAGCAACTTGACAGGTACAATGCAGACATACCACAGTATTCATATTCTGTAATACCTGTAACTAGATGGTGTTGCAGAACAGTAAAATCAGTTTGAAAGGGTTCCTGCAATGGCAGGAAAGCATGAAGACGTTTGATGTTTTCATGGATCTGATCTGGAACATTAAACCCCGTCAATTTGTACAGATCATCAAGATGTAATAAAGAATCACCACTAACGTTTTACCACTACAGTATGTGTTGAGGAATACCTTCGTGATCAGTGTTGGGCAGTAACTTGTTACTAGTAACTAACTAGTAGTTACTAGTAACTAGCCCCTGTAATATTATTACTTGTATCAGTAATTAGAAGTGTAACTAATTACTATTTCCAAAACGGTAATAATATTTCAATTATCAAAGTAATGCTTCAATACTGCTCTATAAGAATGAGATTTCTGGTCCTAGCACACTTAGGATAGTCTAATTGAACCAACCAGGCTGATTGTTGGCTGATTGTTGACTCTTAAAGTAAATTATTGTTCCAATAAATAATAATTAAATTCTAAAATGAGCTGGCTACTGTCACAGGTTGTCATTTTTCGAAAGCGGCGAGGCAGGGTAGTGATTGTGAAAGTAATATAGTAATGTAACTAGTAACTACTAACGTAATTAATTACTTTTAATACCCATTATTAAGTACAGTAATATTATGAGTTTTTGAAGGAGTAACTTTCCCAACATTCTTGCATACAAAGGACATGGTCCTTCTAGTTACCTGTCTTTCTATTTATTATTTTTCCTTTTATTAACCAGATTATCTCATTGAAGTAAAAACAGACATTCACAATTGAGGAATCTAAGATTCACAATTTCAAAATATAACTATAACAAAAGCATGAACAAATGTTTACTGTTTTAAACAACCGACTTTTCCCATGTGACTGACAGGTCAGACCTGCGCCATGGCGACGTCCACCACGGCCGGCTCATCCCTGACCGCCCGGCGGTGGCGCTCCCTCCTGACATGGAGGACGACGACACCGACCCAAACTACGCCCGCATCAACAACTTCCGCCCCACCCACTCCCCCCATGCCCAGGCGGGCCAGAGCCCAACCCCGTCAGCGGTTGGGCCGGGGGGGCCCTTCCTGGGCCGACAGCCCTCGATGGACGAGTTGGAGGGGCTGTATGCCAAGGTCAACAAACCACGGGGCCCCCCGACACAGCAACACACACTGCCAGACAGGTATGGTGTGTGTGTGTGTGTGGGCGGAGGATGTCTGCTGTGTTGTTTCTGAGGCTACCAGAATTGTGTGTTTTTGTTTGTTTGTCAGTGTGTAGGAGTTGTTTGTTGTTTGTGTGTTAGTAATAATGTGTTATGAGTGTGTGTTGGGCAACTATGTGTGTGTGTGTGTGTTCGCACGCACGTTTAGACAGTATCCAGCCTGCTTCACAGCAGAGCAGGTGAATGTTAGCACACATTACTATTCACAATCTATCAGTCCACAACTCTAAAGCACCATGCATTCATGTCATGAACACATGCCACCGATAAACACACACACACGTGTCTGGGTACTTAAATTGACTCACATCTTGACTGTTAAAGTAAAAAAAAAAAAAAATGGGAGATGTTATTGCGCTTCCAGTAACCTGTGTAGTTTTCGTCCTGACCACCAGTCTATCTTTCCCTCGCCAAGCTCTGTGTGTGTGTGTGTGCATGTGTTGGGAGTGAGCCCTGCCCGCAGTGGAGCACGGAGTAGTGCGCTCGTGATCAGAGAAACATTGGTGAGGCAGATTCCTACTGAGTCTTATGATCAATTAGCCTGCCAGCTTACAATTTGTATTTGGGAGGTGCATTGTTGCTACTGCTGCAAAGTAAACAAACCGCGCTAGCTAGCTACCTGGCAAAACACATGGACATTACGTTCAGGTCATAACCAAGACATAGCTTATCAAGACTATACACATTTTCGATTAAATTCCCTACCCCTGTATTTTGGTTTTATGTCTGGCAAGTTTATAGAATATCCATCTTTCAGACGAGTTATCTTAAAGAAACCAGGCATGTTTCTCAACACCATGATCGCCATGGTCTAGTCATGTTATGCAGTGGTATCTGTCAATCGACCATATAACTTTTATTTTCTCTTTCCTTGGCAAAGATATAATTGTAGGTGGACGACAGCGCTTCGGCCTCGGCCAGCGATAATGTCTTCCCTGGTTACAACTCCATATGCATGAGAGAGAGAGAGAGAGAGGGGACAGAGATAAATGTATATTTATAATATATATACAGTATAGTAAAATGCTTTAAACCAGGACAATTGCACAGAGTGCAACCCACAGAGACGTACATAGGGGGGAAAGAACGCGTGATGAGCCAGATGGGAAGAGAATTTTGTTTGGGAGGAGGGGAGGGAGAGAGAGAGAGGGAGGGAGGGAGGGAGAGTGAGGAAGGGAGAGAGAGAGAGGGAGAGAGAGAGAGAGAGAGAAATCGCTAATTAGCCACAGTCTAGCAACCTGACAGTTCTATTAGTTTGGACACTCCATTAACAGACTGTACTGTATTCTCTCTGTCGGTGTGTATGTGCGTCGTGTTAAGTGTCGTAGTCTTGATGAATGGCAGTCCTCTTTTCATGTGTATGTTCCTGTTTATAGCTCTCTAGACCATGATTACACCCCATAATAACTTATTTGAAGTTGAAAATGCTGTACTCTAGTAATGTATGTCAATTACCTGTTAGGGTTGAACACTTAAACAGGGGCTAAATGTGGCTTTAGTTTAAATATGGACACTTTGCGGTGTGTTACTTACATGCACGCACACACGTACACACACACGTGGGTACAGCTGTTCCAACAGACACATGCACACACCCGTGCACACCTCTACAAAAAAACATCTACGCACGCACAGTCGCGCGCACGCAAACACACACTCAGCCGACAGCATGTCATATTTCTCTGTGTAGCCTAGCAACTATTCTGCGTGTGTGGTCCTATTGCCGTTTTTACAGCAGGCAAAACTGAATGGTTCTGTGTTGCCTTTGCACGAGTGTATCTTGGTGCGTGTGTCTGTAGCTCAGAAGCTCACTATAAGTTCCTCATCCCCCCCTTCCCGTTCAGAGATGGAGGGGAAGAACGCTTATCCATGATCTATTCTGGAGGCCGTGCGACACGGAGCACAGCGCTGTGTCTGTTACAGCTTTGTCTGACACAATAAGCCTGCTTTTTAATTAGTTTCAGGCACCAAATACCGATTTGAAACATACAATGGAATTGGGGGGAAAAAAATGAATCATAACTTCTATTGTGTGCATTACAAAGAACCATAACTTCTAATGTGTTCATTACAAAGAACCATAACTTCTAATGTGTGCATTACAATGAACAAAGAAACATTGCACGTTTTGTGACAACAAGTCACTTGAACGCGACGCGCTCGTAATTCCGACTTCACCAGCGAGAAGCAGGGACCTCCGACACGCTCGCGAAGGCAGCAAAACTGCCCCGAGGCATTTGCAACATGGCTGCCGAGCGCCCAGGCGTGCTTACGAGGACTTTGGGTGTAGCGCGTTTGTGTGTGTGAATATGATGTGTTGTCGTCTCCCCACCCCCACCCTCCCTTCCCTCCACCCCCTAAGACTCACAGCCCCGTCTCCGTAATTTACCGGGGGACATTTTCATTAGGCCGCCGGTGGCAGGTGCGTTTCGCTGACGGCCGTCACGTCTGATTAGAGCTCTGGCTCACGGCAGACCTGTAGAGGGAAAAGTGGGGGGTGTGGGGCGGGAGAAATAAGGTTAGCTATGCTTGTCAAATTTGATTAGCTAGAAGGCACTCTTTGTCTCCCGCGCCAAGAAGCAGCACATTGAAGTGAGAGCAGAGAGGTGGGGGGGGGCTTTTCTGAAACTTGCTGGTAGGCGCAAATGCATTCGGTTGAGCTCATGTGCTGAAACACTGCAAAAGAAACCGAATGGCGCGAGCGTGTCCTCTAACTGAAACGATTCTAGATTCTAGACATTATTTCTGAGCGCTCAGACACTGCTACTGTAGAACCAGAACGTTATCCTGTAGGTCTGACGGTTCTGGCAGTTTTGGCTTGTCGCTTATGGATGTTCCTGACTTGTGGTAACATGACGGTTGGATCATTTGTTTAAGCAATGCGTCTTATCACGTTTCTTTCACTCCCATGTGTCGTTGCCGTGTCACTTCGCCCAGAATGTGCATAAAATAGTCCTCAGTCTATTTTCGCCCCCCGCCCAGCTGGCTTTTAACGGCTGTTTGTCTCTCGTCGACGTAAATCGCCAACTCTCGCTGAAAATGAACGGCAGCCGGTTGCTTGGTCTCCCTTGTTCTTCGTACGTGTGAGTGCAGGCTGAGGTGGGTGTAGTAAGCCAACCCCGTAGACTACACGGAGAGTGAAGGCTTCCTCTAACCTTGTTAACGCCTGCGCAGGCCTGTGCTGTACGAACCGCTATTTTGACTTGTTTCTCCTGAGTACATCTGTTCCCAATACCCACTGTGTGTTTCTGCTGGGTTTGTCCGGCCTGGGTGGCTGTTGTGCGCTTGGCTGGACTTAACTAGCCGCTCACAGCTAGGGACAGCCACACACACACACACACACACACACACAGGCACAGACACACTGCCTAATTAGTCTTCACACTGACTGACTCGACGCAAAGGTTTCTCTCTCGCTCTCTCTGACTCTCTCTCTCTCTCCCTCGTTCTTTCCTGAGAGAAATTAATATCTCTTGGCTGGTAGCTGTTGGGATATAAAAAGGCCTAGTTTTGTGTCTAACCTTTTATTCAGATTAGATGCACTCTCACATGAGAACAGTGAACTGCCAGTGTCTAGCGGGGAAATGACTCCTGTTCTCAATAACGCACTTAAATAAAATTAAAAGAAAGTTGTAGATGTGAATGTGTAACCAGCTGCCTCCGGTGGGAGCAGGTTTATGAGACGAGTCATTTCTCAAAACACAATGTATGGCATCAGGGAACAAGCTCGCACACATTTGATTTCCCCCCTCTCACATCGTTTATTTGTTTGTGTGTGTGTATCACACCTTCCAGACTTTTGATGCACGTCGGCTCTTGGGCAAGGCAGCTGGCTGAACCGCCGACCTATGCAAGGACCTCTTTTGTTTATTCCTTGAGAATTTACCAGGGCCTTTGTCCATTATTGTGTTAATATTTGGTGGTGTTGCTGATGGAGGCCGGAGCATAACGAGATAATTACGGTGTTGTTTCATTCGGAGGGTGACACGCGTGCTCAATCAAAATGGCAGCTCTAATTACCAGCCGAGGGATTGGCTAATGGCTTTTGTGAAAGACGTTCTGAGTTTTGTAAAAAATGAACTCTGTGTGTTAATGTGTGTCGCGTTTCACTGATGGTCTCGGCATGTTGTGCATATCTGTGGATGGGGGGGGGGTGATGGAACTTAAAGATGAGTAATGGCGAATAAATAATTACTGGTTAAAAACGGTAGATGTACATTTAATTTTAACAGGTTATCTGAAGCCAGCTCTTGTAGGCTTTTGGGTAAAACATTTTATTGATTAGACATGAGTCAAAGTCGACCATTAATCTCAAGACACCACCTCCAGCACAAGACTGAAGAACACAGACATATCTTGCACAAGAATACACCATATAGTAATACTACCTAATACTACATGTGGTAACATAAAATGATAGGAGTAATATGTTCACAGTACACACAAAGATATTATTTTATCAAATGTGAATGTCTTTAGCAGTCTGTAAACAGGAATACAAATTACAATACAAATTAAGTGCTTTACACCTCTACAACAAAAATACAAATGAACATCTTTATGTTAACAGAATGCATCTTCACTAAAATAACAGGAGCATTTATACATCAAGAATACAAATGTTTACAATAATTCTGTATGTCGTATTTACACAAGAATGCATCTTAGGTGCAGTATAGGACTATTAACACAAAATAATACATATTTACACAAATTGCTAAGCTTGCATAGAATAATGCGTTGTTACACTTGACATGACACAATGCACCTTTACAGAATACAGAACAGCGGCACTCACAAGGTCAGAATGGAGTTGTGCATGTTTTTCTTTTCTTTAATAAAGCTCAGGGAATTAAAAAATGAAGATGAAGTGTTGCTGTGATTCAGACACTGTGTGTGTGCTTGTGTGCGTGCATGTGTGTGTGTGTGTTTTTGTGTCTAGAATGATAGTGACAACGCCATGTCAACGTACTGGCTCTTGGCCACAGGAGTCAGGGCTCTCTCTCCCTACAGACTTGGCAGGGATTGGGTTGCAGTAAATCAGCCCGCACACACCCACGCAGTCCTCCACTGTGCTTCAGCATGTGTGTGTGTACACACACACACACACTAAGTTACACGCTATAGTTACACACTATAGCACACTGACAGAGCTATATACTTTTATAATCACTCAGCTATGCGCGCACCTGCGCACACGCGCACACACACACACACATTCAAACAGGATAGGACGTGTCCAGGCTTTCTAACTACAGTAAAGGCAGAGGTCCAGGAGATATTTGTTCATGTAAGCCATGTCTCTCTCTCGCTCTTTCTCTCTCTCGCTCTTTCTCTCTCTCTCTCTCTCTCTCTCTCTCTCTCTGTCTCTCTCTCTCTCTGTCAATACCACCTGTGTGTGCGTGCGTGTGTGCGCACACTTTCTAGAGGGATGGAAAGGTTATGATGCCTACTTAACATGGCTTTCATATAAGCACGTTTCCCACAGGCTGTTGACATGGCAACTGACAATACAGTAGCTCTAATGCATTCTCATTGTACTGTAGCAAAGCCTCCCCATGAGCACATACTGTACATTTACATGCATATGGCATCCCAGAGAGCCATATAGGTCCCCATAAACCACTAATGGTATCTGTATATTTTGCATGCGGTATTTGCGTCTTACTCAGAATATGGAGATGTTATATTGTTTACATAATCCTCGAATAGCTAACTGGATGGATGGATAGATGGATTATGATTTAATTTAAATTCTGCATTTGTAAGTATTTTGGTGTGTGTGTGTGTGTGTGTGTGTGTGTAAGAGGATAAAGACCATCATGACTGACCCTCTCTCCTCCCTCTCTCCCCCCCCCCAGTGAGCAGCCTTCCCAGGGGTACCGCAGGGAGTACCAGCCTTCCCGGTCTGTTCATGGGTACGACCAGCTGGACACTGCCCGGAGAAGGGTCCCGGAATATGATCCTCGCCTGGTGAGTGTGTGTGTGAGGGTGGGTGTTCTTGTGTGTGTGTGTGGGAGCATGCTTGTGTGTGTGAGCGTGTGTGTGTGTGTGTGTGTGTGTCAGCATGCTTGTATGTGTGCTTCCCACACAACCAGGCCAACTGGTCATGTAAGCGCACATTTGGCCACGCTGTTGTGGTCTGATTCGAGGCGCCGAAGTGCCCTTGAGCACGTTTTAACACTATTATAGTACTACAACACACCTCTCTTGTGGTGCTATGGGGTGGGTAGCGGGGCCAGCGGTTGTAGTTCCCAGTGTACCAGAATAATAATAATAATAAACTTTATTTGTATAGCACCTTTCATACACAATGTGCAACTCAACGTGCTTTACAGTTAAA
>JAODTR010004103.1:0-12300 GCA_025399935.1 Amblyopsis rosae | reverse complement strand
TTGATGTGTACAGCACTTTGGTCAGCATTTGCTGTTTTTAAATGTGCTTTATAAATAAAATGACTTGACTTGACTTGTGTGTGTGTGTGTGTGTGTATGACGGAGATCTTTTTCCTTCCAAGATAACACCACGTCAGTGCATTGGCTGTTTGTGTGTGAACAACATCTCTAGTCAGTTCAACAATTGTAAAGTATGTTATGTAAATCAGTTACGACGCTCAGGGGTCTCCAGTTGGTTCCTACTGTGCTGAGCTGTTTCTGTGCTCACTGTTTGCCTTGAACCAGTTTTGTTTGTTCGGGCTGGTGGCCAAAGCGGCGCTCATTTCCACGCATTCTTCATAGAAGTCCTTCAGCCTTTCTCCGTCTCTGCTTTTCCCATTTGATCCCACGGGCCTCTTTGCGCCTCCCTTCTGCTTAGTCAGCGCTTCCTCGTACTGCAATGAATCTTTTAAGGAATAAAAAAAAATAAAAAAATTTAATAGATCGCTTGTGTTCTCTCTCGTTCCCGTCGCCCACATTTAAAACCACATGAAGGAGGTCTGTATGTCCTTCTCCGTCTTCAAGGACTGAGTAAATGGAACATGCGGTGGAGAGAGCTGCTCACCGGGTGCTCTGGCAGCCCTCCTGACCTCCAGGTGGCCCCCCGGGGGAGGTCTGACTTCACTGGCGGATTTAATTTGGTCCAGGTCGGCATTGAAGCTCTGACCTTTCTTGCTGACTCTCTCCGCCGACGGCCTCCGTGACAACCCGGAGCTCTTTCTGACTGGCTCTCCGCCCGCTCTCTTAGTTCCGCCCGCGCTGCCTTTGCCCTCGCTCTGGGTCGAATGGCCCTTTCGTCGCTTGGGCCTCGAGCCGCTCTTAGCCCCCACTACAGGGTTGTCCTCGCTCTCCGTGGAGTGGCCGCCGGTGTCCTTGGACTGTCTCCTCGTCTTTCCCGCGGGCTTGATGTTCTTCTTCTCTGGTTTGGCCGGGATGAACAGAGGGGACGACAGGCGAGACTCTGTGGGGTCTGCGTGAAAGATATTGGAAACATTAGGGGTATTTTTGCCTGCAACATATCCATTGAAAGCAGAGCTCTGGCTCACGGTCAAGAAATGTTGATGTTTTCAGAAGTAATGGAAAGGGGCGACATTTATTTCCAGGCTTTATACCGTTGCCAGGTCTCTGGTCTAGAGGGAGAAATAAACTCTCTTTTGTGCAATTGTTCAACTGCTGGCAGGAGTTGTGTTTGCTTCGCAGGCATGTACATCTGAAAAGGATGGAAAAAATAATCGCTTTGATCATGACTCAACCACCAGCAAATAGTGAAGTAAATTTTCAATGTCATGGAACGTATGCATCTCTAATCAGTCCCATTTTACACTTTCCCCGTTCACCCTACAATTACCATCATGAAGATTATTGTCTGAAAGCTGACCTGTAGCAAGGCATCCCACCAGCCAGCCATACGAGTCTGAAGCAGCTCTTCTTCCCTTGTTGGAAGCCGGGAGCGTAGCGGTACTCGCAGCAGGAGCTGATTCTGGCTGCCATCATGCCATTCACGTAAATGGTGCCGCTGAAGGGATACCCACGGTGTCTCTGTGAGACAAACTCAAACTGCTCTGCGGTACAAAGCACAGCAAGGGAAACATTCTTAAAGTGGCTCACTGGCTGTGTGGCTTTCTGTCACTAGATGTCGCACAAGAGCAGCAGCATCTCAGACCAAAACAAAGGCTCTGTGGACAAGCATTGTTTTCTATCTTGTGACCCCTACCCCCCCACAACCTCTTTCCCCGCTGTCCCCATAACGCAATGTAAACTAGCACGGTTCATACTGTATACCTCCGGGCGTCACAAAGCCTTTATAGACGCAGATGTTTTCCCCGCCGTTAACTTGCTGGAGCACCTTCACTTCGTCCAGAGTTGACCCCAGCCTTGGCCTTGAATGACCTCGTCCTAGGTAGGCCATCGTCACGGTGACGTTGGACTTCTTCGCCTCCTGCAGCTCCTTTAGGTTGCTCTGAAGAAGGCAGAAGGTCAGAGGGTACGACATGGAAAATAAATTTAAAATGGTGGTTTCTGGTGGCACCTGACTTCGCAGTTGGTTATTAGGGATGAGATGCTTGATATTCACGTAATGTTGAGGCGTCTGAAGTCTATTGTATCGAAGCATGGCTTCATGGCTTTTCTATAAACACATGGTCACAGAAAGAGAAGCTTCGACACATCACATAACGACAAGTCACTGTAAAATGTCAAAAAGCTTCAATAAAAAGTTATGACTTTAGTAATTGTTATTCGCTTTTCAAATGCTATGTATGCAAATAATTGTTTTATGAATTATATGTTTAGCCAACTGTATAGGCTACTGAGTGTTTTTCATAATATGCTATTCATGTGATTTACACATTTATTATTAGTTATTTTTCTAAAGCCACAAAGGTTATTTGCATACAGTTCTATTTTTGCATATATTCTCAAATGCTGTAGCCTACCTGTTTTAATCATTTATGTTCTCTTCCACAAACCCTGAAAAGAATTAAAGTGGTTTGAAAATATCTCAAATGTTCTGGCTTCACGTTCTAACTGCTGAGATAGAGTGCGTTTATTAAAAGAGATATTCTGTTGAATGTGGATATGGAAGGTAGCCTACTAATACACGCAATAGGTATTTTGAGTGGCATCATTTCCACCAGGAGACCCCCTTAAAAGCGCGATGCACTATTTGTGATCACCACTTTTTAGCAATAATACACCATCGATGTGTCGCCACCTGCGTTTCAACGCATCCTGGTGTCTCCACATCTGCTGTAGGTCTAACTCAACCTGTCCTAGACCATCTATGCAAGGTAGAATACATCAACTGACAACTAGGACTACACCATATATTTATATAATTTAGGCTACATCCTATAGTAAATGATTAAATGTTATATGTTTATCTTTTACTTTTTACCAGGAACTCAAGTGGAGCAAGATAAGCTGCTGATGATCGTACAGGATTGTCAGCTATTTTCTTTCAGCTGTTAGCCAGATGCAGTGGGATGGAAACATTGAGGGTGCTGGCAATGGACACATTGCTTGGATCTGGTAGTGACGGCCATGTTAGGGTGGCAGAACGACTTTAAACGGCAGCCTGTGGAGGCGTGCCTCCCTATTCCGCAGCTCTACTGCCCAACAAGGTGAGCCTTTCATGACTGAATGGTTGTTTTGGCCAAATAACTATAATCTGTATGTAACCCAGCAGGTCCAGCAGGTCCCATGTGATGCTGAGGACCACATGGGACCTGCTGCACAGTCAGATCATGGATGCACAATGTGTGCGGAGTGTCACAACCAAGGCCATAGTGGAAGTGAAGCGATTTCTTAGTGACGCCACACACACTCACTGTCCATTAGTGTACTGGGACAAGCACAAGGTTGTGTATCCACACTTGTTTTTCTTGGCAATTAAATATTTATCCCTGCCGGCCACATCAGTGCCTTGTAAAATAGTTTTTACAAAGGCTGGCGAGGTGATAAGCCAAAGAGGAAATCGATTCAATCCTAATACACAGCTGAAACAATAATATTTTTGAACAGAAATGTCAAATAAAATGAACATTCCATATATTGTGTAGCAATGTGTACCTTTGGTAATGATGTGCTTGGAAAAGCTTCACTCAGCCCACCACTAGTGGTTATAGGGCAGGATGGTCTAGTGGGCTGGGTGTTGGAGTTCCAGCTGGAAGGTTGAGGGTTCAAACCCTGGTTATGGCAGCAATCACCACCAGTGTATGAATGAATGTGTGTGTGACTGGGTGAATGTCAGGCAAAAACACTGTAAAGTGCTTTGGATAAAAGTGCTATATACATACACCCATTTATAGCGATACAAACAAAAAATGGTGGCTACTGGTTACTCCTGATGCCGCAGTTATGTGGCTACAGCGATAAAGATGAATAATGGTTACGCTTACCTGCTTTTTAGGCTGGTTCCCAGGTCTGCGTGAGCCCATGGAGGAGAAGGACCCCCTACGCTTGTCATACAGGTAAGGGCAGGACTGGCTCAGACTCCCTCTCATCAGAGTAAGGTTTGACGCCTTGCTACTCGTAATCGCTGGGAGGTATACCTGGTCTGCTCCTGTTGGCTTGTCCAGCTGTCAATGCAGGTTAACAGCTCAGTGAAGATCCACTCATTAGCAGCAGACTTTAAGCACAGTTCAGATCTGATCACAGTTTGTTGACGCTTTTAGAAAAGCGCCTTACAGTGAGAACAGTTACAAGTATTAGAAGCAGCAAGCAGGGTATGGGTTATACATCTTGCTCAAGGGTGCATGCTTGTACGTAGGCCCACTGTGGGCCTCGAATCCATAACCACCTGGCTAGGCTAGCCTAGTGTTTCTTAGTCGTGGTCCTGTGGAACTCACGTTCCTGCATGGTTTAAACTGGGCATACACTGTGCACTTCGTGCCAATCTTTGGCCAGATCTCTGAGCCGCACAAGTCATTAGGAGTCCGGCGAAATTTGGCTTGTCGGCATCGCTTGACGTGCAGTGTACAGGGGGTTGCAAGGAGCGATTTCTGGCTCGGGTTGACCCGATTCATTTCTGACAATGTCAGAAATTTGGACGGCTGTCGTCAGGATCTTCACAGTTGAAGCAGAGCCATGAGTGCATTCCCCAAATTCAGCGCCTCTTTGCCTCACTGAGCCTTTGCAAAGTGTGTTAAAGCGCCATGGTGACGTGAAGCGTGAAATGGACCATAACTTGGAGGCTGGCTGGTTAAGCTGTGGCAACAACAGCCTTGCTTGTAGACTTGCCTACTCATTGCATGTAGGCTATATGCTGCGTAGCTGGTTTACATTTTTGTATCTATTTTTAATTTAGACATATTTAGCCTACTCTTTATCATCGAGCAGACCTAATGTTTTATAGCAAATGGCGTCCTGTTTATTGTAGACTATTGTTGGGCAGTGCGGGAACTTTTACTGTTAATGACGTAATTACTAACTGTCATAGCAAAGAATTATGACGTCTTCTTTGCTTAACCTCTCCCTGCCCCGGAGGAGCTTCCACAGTGGCCGACGGGCTTATTTTACTCGTACAGTGTGAGCAGTCAGGTCGGGCATGACGGTCGGTCCGTACAGTGTGAGTACCTTGAGGACTCAACTGACAATTTGATCGTGCAGTGTGAGGGCTATACAATCGGCCGGGATCATTTTCGTCGCACAGTGTATTCCCAGATTTGCATGTCTCCCTGCTCCAACACACCCGACTCAAATGAATGGCTCATTATCAGGCTTCCACAGAGATTGATAACGACCCATTCATTTGAGTCGGGTGTGTTGAGACAGGGAGACAAGCAGGGCAGTGGGTCTCAGCAGGGCAGGATTGAGAAGCGCTGCTCTAGTCTGCCTTGCCCCCCCGATCGCGTCTAGCGAGGTTCGTAAGTGCAAATGCGGCTGTGTACAGGCTCTCCAGAAGCTATGGCACCCTCCCTCCCTCTGGACACGGCAGGTCTAAAAGGGTAAACATCATCCTACTGAACCTTATAGACCTCCACGGTGTCGGGGCTCTCCAGAAGCAGCAGTTTGCTCCTGCCCCTGATCAGACTGGCTATGGAGTGGATCATCTTGGCATCCCTGCCAGACTGAGCAGGGATCTGTGCAGAACAACACATTAACCACGTCAGTTACTTCGCGTGTATGAGCTTGTCTGCCACTAGGTGTCGCACTGGAGCACCAGCATCTCAGACAAAGACAAATGCTTTGTGGGCCCCACACACACACACACACACACACATATTCTCACACACACACACACACACACACACGCTCACACACACACACACACACACACACACACACGCACACACACACACACACACACACACACACACATTTTTAACCAGCCCGGCTACGACAACAACATATTCCAACACACACAGAGTGTGTCTGATGTCATTCTCTACTCAGGACTCCATTACTCCACAAAAGTATCTTTACATAGGACATATTTACTGAGCCAAGCTGTGTAGAAGTATCTGGTTATTTTTCCAACGCGCACAAAGAACGGTAAACGAAATGCGAAGAGATAATTGTTGAATTAGACAAAAGGTGTATTAGCTTACATTTAGCCTGCAATAGCTGACTACACCTTTAATGTTTAAAATACCGTATAGGGCACCTTTAATGAATTCACATATGATATTAATAATAAGCGGGACTGGACCAAGTTAAAAACTGTATTTAAAGGTACACATACAGGTGTGTCACTGAGTCTCCTTGTGCGTCTCACGGCCATCTTCTCGTAGGACGCCATCTCGTCACGTCTCCACTAGATGGAAGGAACCTGCCATTAGAGTAGACAAGCAGCACTTTGTGTCGGTGGCCAGCCGGTAGCGCTGTGCGGTAAGCTAGGTAAACCTCACTCTCCAACACCTCAAGAACACTTTAGTGACAGATGCTAGAGCCCTTGGGCTTTGAAACAAGACAGGGGAAATAAATTGCATGTGTCCGGGGGGCGTGGGGAGGTGGAATAGTGTCACTCAGGAGGTGTGGGAGCTCATGTGCTCTTTGAGTGACAAACCAAAACAGCATTTTATAAAACTAGTTTCAGCCACAAGCGTAATGCGTAGATGGATGTTTCTACAATATCCATATAAGCACTGTTGTAGATGACCACCTACCAGAGAAGACATAAGAATAACAATTTATAATTAAGATATACAAAGACAGCAGAAGAAGGAATGGCATCTTTTAGAACTTAATTTTCAACCCCCCTTCCGCTCCCCCCAAAGTATCTCATGGCCCCTCAAAAGGTTTTCCCACACACACACATTTTTTATAACCACTGATTATCAGACATGGGGCCACCCATGCTCAAAGTGCTACGGTGCTGTAGTGGTTTGTATTACAGTAAACCACCCACCGCATTGCATAAAGCCTCCACGAAATTCAGGAAACATAAATGACATTTACCGTTGGCCCACTATACTGCACACGGCTCTCTGATAACAGCTAATGGGGAACTGAGCTAATGTGGGGGCCGTGTGTGCAAGCCATGGCGTCTGTTGGGGCTGAGCGGCTCCCAGCTGGGAGGCAGCAGGCCAACCACGAAGCCAGAGATTAGTGTTGTGTGTATGCATGAGTGCACGGCGGCGTCAGATGGAGTGAAGCCTGCCAAAAGAGGCCGGGCTGTAAACTAGGATAGCTGGCATTCATGTTTACATCGGTCCTTTTTTCTTCCGCTCTGTGTGTGCGGTTGTTCTGCCGCTTTACGGTAGCTTCACAGTAGATCTGATTATTTTTTGTAGCTTAACGGTGTGTTTACAGTAGATCTGCTGTTGTTCTGCAGCTTTACGGTAGCTTTACAGTAGATCTGATTATGTTTTGTAGTTTATCGGTGTGTTTACATTAGATCTGCTGTTGTTCTGTTGCCTGCTCTACAGTACAATAGATCGGCTGTTGTACTGCAGCGCTACAGAAGGCTCGCATTATTAGTATGATGTTGTTTAGCTTTTAAAGTATTTTACAATATATATCTGCTGTTGTAATGCAGCTTTACAGATGTGTTGGACTTTTACAATAGATCTGTTGTACTCTAGCTTTACATTGTCTTTACAATATATCTGTTGTTGTACTGCAGCTGTACAGTCCATTACAGTAGATATGCTGTTGTAATGTAGCGGAATATTAACAAAATATCGGCCATTGTATAGCTATAGTTTACAGTAGATCTGCCTTTGTACTGTAGCTTTACAGAAGTTTACAGTATATCTGATGTTGCACTGTAGCTTTACGGAAGCTTTACAGTACTGTATATCTGATGTTGCACGTGAAATTCAACATGAGATATACTTTATATCTACCACTAAAGTGTGCCTTCATATGCTTTTATTATTCCACAATATATATGGATAAGCAAGCAGATATTTGAGATTGGGTTTTCTTTCATTGTCAACTAGTGTTTACTGACATTTACTGACATTATTTCAGATTTGTGGGTTGTCTGTGTCTATCAATGAAATCACTGTGATGCCAGGAACAACAGCATGTAATGCAGTAAAAATAAAGGCTATTATAGCCGTGTTTCTTCAGTTAAAGCTACAATCAGTAACTCTTCTTTAGAAATAACTGTCAGGTTCAGTGCTATTTATTACCGATGAAGGCAGCAGAATAATTCTTCAGCACCGTCTGCCCCCATCGATCCAAACTGGATTTTGATTTTATAACGAATAATACAAGAGACAATTGAGTATTCACATTAAAGTACATATGGCTTATTCAGATTGACTTTGTTTGTTATGAATCACTGTTAAGTACATTCTGCTATCACAGTACATCTGTTAGCATGTACTATACGTCAGAGGTTTATCAAATAGGCCTACAGGGGAATACACCTTATACAGTAGCCTACATCTTATACAGTATCTTACACAGTATCACATACAGCTACAGTACATCTGACTATTTTCACATACAGTATGTCTGCATCGGTGTTGGGCAATAACGTTACTAGTTACTGTAATGGTATTTCTTTTTCCAAAATGGTAATAATATTACAATTACTAATCCAAGTAATATTGCATTACTGCGTTACAAGAACGAGATTTCCCAAACCCTAAATTTTCATTTTAGGAAGATATTCCTTTATTATTTTGCTGGTCCTATCAAACTTAGGTAGGCTAATTTAACCAATGTCCAGTCATCTGGTTTGAGAGGCTGCAATGTTTTCACTTTGGCTGATTGTTGATTCCTAAGGTTCATTATTGTTCCAATAAAAAGGATTACATTCTAAAATGAGCTGGATACACATCTTATCATTTTTCGGAAGGGGTGAGACAGGGTAGTGATTGTGAAAGTAATATAGTAATGTAATTAGTTACATAATTAATTACTTTTAATACCCAGTAAAAAGTTAAATAATATTATTACTTTTTGAAGAAGTAAATACAGTAGTAATGAATTACAATTCCTGAGTATCTTCCCAACAATGGTTTGCATACAGTACCTATTTTCCTTTGTGGATCAACAAATGACAATCCTACAGTATGTTATCCTACAGAGACTCACCTTATTCCAGGTCTCGGTTTACAGTATGTTGCATAACTCCATGCTAGTCTCCCGACATGATCTAAGGAAATATAACGTTCATCCCTGAAGCAGTTGCACCAGTCATCACCAGTGTAAAGTGTTTTTTACCGTTCACTATACCAGGAGGAAACAACAGAGATGGTAGCCTGCCTGATTGATGTTTGCGGCCCCCCGGGGCGCAGAGCTCAGAGGGTCTCCGAGAGCTGGTCTGTCAGTGATCTGATACGGCTCCACCCTCTGACACCTGAGCGGCGGACGCATCTGGCACCGAACCCTGCCTCCTGATCCTCAGACGCCGGCGCCCTCATCCATCTTTAATCAACCTCGACCTTCGCTCTCTCACATCTCTGTGTTTGTGTGTGCATTGTAAATGATGGCTCAAGTTTAATGAAACCCTGGCCGTTGCTAAAGTGAGGAAGCCCAATTAGTTTGCGTCTAGCCTGAGCAGATAGATAGATAGATAGATAGATAGATAGATAGATAGATTATTTGACTAGGTCAAATTACTTAATTACTTTCTTAATTAATTAATATATTTATAAATTCGTTATTCTTCAATGGAGGCCTAAACAAATGCTACACGGGTCTCAATAACTTGTTCTCCTGAAATGTGAAATGGAACTTCTGCTGGCGGCAGAAATGTTACACAACACAGACGTTTCAGTTTCTCTATAAAGACATTGGGCGCTGTGCCTCCCTGCTGCAGCATGTGCCGTGGGCGCCCCACTTAAGAGATTCTGTGGGCGGGTGGAAGGTGCTCTGTCTGGCTGCTGGAGCTATTACCTTCGTAAACGGATGGGACGGAGGAGAGGGCTCGATTGTTCCTGACACGTTCGCTGAAGCAACGACTCAGTCCATTATAAAACAGACGTAGGTCAGCCCTCCAGTGGTCAGGATGTGTTACTGCGTTAATATGTTAATGCGTTAAATGGGTAAACTAATCTCTTCTACCTGCATATGTAACGGCTGCCCGCCGTTACTACTGTAGCCTGGCAGGATGGCGATTTGTTACTGATAGCTGTGTCTGTGTGGATGTAGCCAGGAACTACGTGAATTATTAGGATTATTATTATTAGGATGGAGAAGGATGGAAATGCTTATGAATCAGTTTCTTCATGACAACCTCAGGTAGGCCTACACTAGAACAGCGTGTGTAATAATATAAACATAAGGAGGATAGGTTAGGTTACTTTTTAAATGTAACCCGTTACAGTTACTACTGTAGTTACCGGACTAAAATTATAATCAGTAACGTGTAACCAATTTTTGGATTACCCAACTTTAGTAACATTATATGATTACTTTACATTACTTTTAGATTACTTCAAGCCTAAACATTGTTCTTCGAAATACCATTCAAAGCAATTGACTGCATTGGCAACGTCAAATCTTTCTATTTTTGTGACCGTTTATATTGCTCACGGGAGGGGATCAATAGGACTTCATTTCAATTACTGATTGACGTTAATGAAAGGTTAATAAGAGAACAGCCGATCGTTTCATGCATTTATCTTCTGCAAACTTTCCTTTTAAATTTGAAAGTAGTCCAATAAGTAGTCATCTAAAAAAAAAAAAACCTGTAACCTGATTCCACTATTTTAGCTGGTAACTGTATTGGATTACAGTTACTTCTTATGTAATCAGTAATTTTTCAACCCTGAACATAAGAAATATGCCTATGTATTATATATGTATAGTATTTTATAGGCTAGTCAACATAGACACCATTCTCATGTTTTTGGTTAATGTGCTGTCATGTCATCCATTCACCACATGGTGGTGGAAGAGGACCGTCTCTGAGGAATGGCTGGAATGGCCTCAGACATAACAGTATTTCTATTGAATTAAAAGGCTTAAATGAAATGAATGTAGACGGCTGTTTAGCCTGGCAGATGTCCCTGAACTCCTCCCCTTGGTCTTTTGTTCCTCTGTGACTAATTCTCCTCCTCTCTGTTGAGCTATCAGTTTCAGCTGTCAAAATCGATAAATCACGGCCTCTTGTTGAAGATGCCATCCCTTTAACTGACGGGAAGCGGAGCGTGTAGGCTGCAATTCTGGCCGATTGTATTGGACCGTCAGCGCAGATCCACTTTAACGTTGCCTGGGCAGAGAGGAAGAATCTTTAGAGAGACAGAGCCACAGCCAGTTGGGTTCGCAGGGCTGGACTGGGACAAAAAACTAGCCCGGGCATTTTTGGCTGGACGCCGGTCCCCTTAAATATACGTCCATATTACCTATTGTGGTTTTGAAGAACATCTAAAACTCAGTAGCTCTTACAAAGTGATATTCTTTTTATCAAGAGCTGTGCCGTAAACATAGACTACTTTAATATTGATAATGATGTTAAGCGAAAGGGAAAAGCACAATAAAAAGCTTTATTATACTGTACATTCATTTAGACTGTAATATGTGTAAAAAGATGTACAATTTAAGAATAAGCAAATATGTGTTTGTCTAACACTTGGGGCTCATTTTATATTTTACACTAATGTAAAGTATACTATTGATATTACAATGTTTTCACAGTTAATCGATCATCTTTTTGTCTTATATTAATTCAGATATGGAGTAAAAGTTAGATCTTGTATATGATTAGTCAATTCAATCAGTGGGTGCTTGTTTGTTTGGGTTTAACCTACAGTAGCGCATGAAAGTGTATGGTCAATGGACGGCACTCAGCAGCACCAAACAACGTTAACTGGATGTTGCTTTAGAGCCCACTTCCATTTGAGGAACAGCCTTATTCTTCTGATATTGTAGAGTAATATTATTATATTATAGACTGCAGGCTGCAGCAATGTTTGCTGGGGCCTGATAGTTAGGTTGTCCAGGGTGACTCCAACACCCTCTACAGTAGGAGAGGACACTGTGGTGTTCTCAGGGGTGATGGACAGGTCCACTTGAGGACCGGGAGGTTGAGTTTGAGGTGATGTGTAGACATCCAGGCACTCATGTCAGCGAGACATTCAGAGATACTAATGTAAATAACTAACTATTTGATCACCTGTAAGAGAGAGAGAGAAAGCATGGAAATGCTTCCCGCCTGTGGAAACGATTCTGTTCCCCCGACCGACAGGAGATGAGGGGGAGTTGGCGAGTAAGACAGAACAGACTAGCCGGTGTGTCTGGAGTGTGGGTGTGATGCGGTCCTGGGCTGCCTCTGGTCTCTCTGCTACAACCCGGCCATGCTGGGTCGATTGGGGGGGGGGGGGGGGGTTTATGGCTCAAAACCTCCCGACATTAGGC
>JAODTR010004102.1:0-12300 GCA_025399935.1 Amblyopsis rosae | reverse complement strand
CACGAGACACAGGTAGGTATGATTGAAAACAAATTGTCATCACACTACAATACAAGACTGTATAACTTTAAATTAAGCACACATAAACTGTATTATGTCAAATTAAAATAAACATTTTGGTATTCGAGAGTCAAGGGAATGTATATTTTTAACAAATTTTTTTTTTTTAAATGATGACATCACACGGGCAAGTCATGTACTTATCAAGTCACGCCTGTAGAGCAAAGCCTAGTCATTGTGTAATGCAAGCATGACAACACTCAGGAGAAAGGCTGTCAAGTGATACTCAACAATAAACATGTCCTGTGTGTCTCAAATGAGGAAACAGAGAAGTGGAATACATGTTTGGGGAGAGGGTTTTTCAGTTTTGTTTATCCCAGAACTAACAGGCTACATAATAGTTAATATTGGCATTGCTAGCTAACGGGTGACAGCCAGAAAAGGTTTGTGACACTGAGCACTACACTTTCATACATTTGTGGAGGGACACTTCTTGATTTGGTGTTGTTCAACACCCTTGAAACCAGTCACAAAGAGTTGTTTGGTTTGAAACTTACAGAGCATGCCCCTTCATTGCTGAGAGCTATCTCTCTACCTCTTCTCTATGAGCACTTGCATGCACATTGTGTTTTAAACATAAACAGTGAGCTGGGGTGCAGACATCTGTATGTTCTAAGCGTGAAAAATGTATACAACATGGTAGTGCTAAATCGAATGGTCGCTTGAGGCTGGCTGCAAAAGGGAGTCAATCCCCATAGACTACAATGTTAAATTGTCTGACTTTACAGCAAACATAATCATGTTTACAGCCTGGTTCAAAAAACTATTTTTGTCCCTATAGCTAGTCTCCCCGTTCATGACAACTGTACAGGGGGTGAATTATTTTATAACTCCGCAGTAAAAACAATAATAGCAATGCATTCCCCACATTATGATCAATTGTGTGCATAGGGGGGCGTTACAGGCGGAGTGAGGTACTGCAATGACGGCGACGGCCAGAGCCAGCAAAGCGCGGTGTTCAAATACGTTCTTGTGAAAAGCTATGGGTCAGGGAGGGTTTGTCCATTTAAATACAGTCTATGGTATGTTCTGGAAGTAACAGACTTGAAGGTATAGTCAATCAGTCATTGTGGAGAAAACCTTGTTGATATATGAACTCGGTCAAAACAAAAACACCTATCCCTTCTAAGCCATAGGGTACTCCATAAGCTCCGCCCGACACATTGGAAATGCATTGTGAAAGCTAGGATATTGTTGAGAGGTGCAGTCTGCACCACTTGGTTTGTTTTCATATTTATGGAGCATGGATTTTGAAGGAGCACCTTGTTTTCAGCACATATACAGAACAGACAGCTAGTGGACCACATGGAGATATTGGCTGAATTTGACAAAAAGTGTAGGCTATTAGCTTAGAATCTGACTTTACCTGTAAACACTTCATTCTTCTGCTATTCGTCATCTCTCAGTCAGTGTGACCTTTAGTCAATAGAAATTGTGTCTCAGACAAGAAAACTAAAGTCAGCCTAGGCCAGGATTGTCCTCAAGCCTTGCATTGTCTTGACACCAATGCAATGTACCCATGGGAACACGTTCTTTCCTACATACTGGAAAACTATGAATGGATATAAAACTGTACAGCTGTACTGTGGGTGGTAAATATTAAGGGAAGTAAATACTCACGTTCATATCCTTTCGCTGTAATTACATTCAGGGTATTGACCCTGCAGATAACTTATTATGGATTAATTATCCTAAATTACAGAATTAAATTAATATTTACAATAATTCTAAGCTTGCTTTATTACATGGACAAACTGCAAACAATTCAAGTAAATTAACAATTATTGTGCCACTTTGCATTAAGTGGGCCTAGGATACAGTTCTTATCTATTTGCATCAGCCATTGCTAAATGTAACAGCAGTTCAAAAGGAATGAGAGAGAAAATATTGTCCTCCTGACATTACTGTATATCCTCCTACATACTATAAAATACCTTAAGCAATATTTTAGAGAAAATGCCTCAGCCTAAAATGTATTTAACCATATTCACACATGACTATGGTAGCCTAGTTTTATAAGCCTACATTGTATGAAAAAGGTCCTCTACTGCATCTAGAAGATAGTCAAACTAAAACTTGTATCACACGAAGTTTGATTATATTCAGCTATATAACTATATCAGGCAAGCAATCAACTGTAGAATTATAATTTTCAAAGAGAAGTCTGTCTAGAAATTCAAGTTGAAGTTGAAGCTACATAGTTACTACTAGGCTACTTTCATAAAGTACACGTCATGGAACAACACCTAACAATCTACCTCAGACTGGTCAAACAAAAGATTACTACCCACGTCTTTGCTCGAGGTATCATGTTTAAGTTTGGCCAGTCAAGTTCACAATTTAATCATTTTGCCAAAGTTGACTACCGTACATAATGCATATCTACAGCAGGCTACACGCATTTTGAGTGGGTAGAAACGCCTACCAGTTCATTGTGTGTAGGCTACGTTTTCCAATAGATCACACAATGACAGCAAGAATGCCATTGAGAACATTAAAGTAGATCTAGATCAAACACACTTCTCTAAGCGCACCTCTTTCACAAACACGTGTAACAGTAGACACTTCCTTCCTGATAAGCTCCCTAAGCGAAGGATTTAGAATGTAGTATAAAGCACTGTGCAAGAACAACATTTACATGGTTAACAAGGATACAATTAATAAATAAGGTCACAGAACATGTAAACAGAATACGATTTGGAGGGGGTAATGAGATACGTACCAGTGTATAAAGTAGTGTTGACAGTCTGTAGTTGGAGCTGCACTGTTTACAAAACATAAAGTGTGAAGTGGAGGAATTTGACTGACAGTTTAACCTTAGAGGGCGGGCTTTGTGTCACTAGGGCAACAGTCGCACGCGATAATCCCACTGCCTCAAATCAAATGCAAATTAATAAAAACGATGGACATTTTTTATTATTTGAGCTAACTAATTTATGAACGTTTTATAAAACCGTTTTGATGTATGCAAACCATGATCCAAACGAAACGAAAGATATTAGTTATTTAGCCACATAAAGGAAGCCGTGGTGTGCGGTCTGTGAAGGTCGACTTCCTTTGCAAGTGTTCATCACCATGGGGTTCTTGCTATACATTTGCAGTCAAGCCTACATTGTTTGAACAAACTTAAACTTTTTAATGGGTTATACATCTACACATTACACAAAAGATCACCATGGACTTGAACATCTCATATAGATTTTTATATCGATAATGTATTTGATTTATGATTAAAAAAAATAATAAATAAACATTGACATCTGATCGTCAGATCGAGCTACCGGTACAGGTGTGCTCAAAAGTGACTTGCTGATAAAAAGTGGTCACGGTATGAACAAGTGCATTTTATGGTTATGGTGAATGTATTAATTATAATATAGCGCACAGAGCAGGTGAAATACTATAAATTAAGGATAATGTAAAAATAGCCTTATACATTTTTTATCTAGGCTGCGATAGGCTAGCCACCTACTAACAGTACATTTTCTAAATGTCAATGCTAAACAAGGATATTTGACATAGCAAACAAACAGCTTGCACAGCACATCGGAAAATTATAGCAGGTATAGATATTTCGAAAAGTCACTTTAGTGTAGTCTGCCTCAGTGGTTTTCAAAGTGGGTGGCGCCAGTGGTGTCAGCAAATTGGAGAAATTATGAGAAAGAACAAAAATAAATGTTTTACATTTTATTTATAATTTTAAATTATTCTAGAGCAGTATAATAGAATTCAGAAAAATATACAGCATAACTTATTTACCATGCCCCTTTCTAATGGCCTGCCAGGAAAACGAATCACAAATTGTCAGTATTGATCTGGTAACTGTATGTGCTCAAGCACATACAGTAAATGTCAATAAATGGAAGAAAAGAGTTTTTAAAAACATCACGGAAAGGGGGCCCCGACCAGAAGTAACTACTATTTGGGTAGCCTTGGCGTAGAAAAGTTTGGGAACCCTGGTCTAACTTCATGGTTTATAAAAAATGAATATTTTTAAATGATAGGAACCACCCTCCTGCTGTAATATGGTGCAATCTATTGCCCCCTTGAGGCAGCAGGCTAAAGTCTAGTCTGTCTAGTCTAGTCCTTACAGTAAGCAGAACTACATGGCTATATTATTTTTATCAAGTTATTATACAGTATGATATAATTAAGGATAAATGTGTTACAGAACTAATGTCAAATTAAAATAACATAGTTATTAGGCTACTAAAATGTTCTATAGCCTACTTTCCTGTTTTAAAAGTAGTCTTTTAACCTTGGTCTTTTAACAAGGGACTCTTCTCCATAGGGGGAATAACTTATAGCATAAGACCGTAAAATAATATATCTGCTCCACCGCTCAGCACAGCAGCCAAGCAGGTGTGAAAGCGCTCGCCAGGCTGTATCTGTTACTATTTCGCAGTTTGTGAAGTGAGGCTCATGGGTGGCTCTGGCCGCGGGCCACATGTTTTGCACAGATATCCCTTGAGCTTTGACTATTCTCTTCATGGTCTTAAAACACAATTTTCAACAACTTGTGGTTGGAAGGTTGAAATTATTGTGATTTTAGAGGTGTAAAGAACAAACAGGTGTTCAAGCACCATCAATCTTGTTGGTGCTTGTTTGTTCATGCACACAGGCGTCATACCAGCAACCAGAAATTAATAAATTCACAGATTGTGTGACATAAGAATACTTTTGCCTCTCTGTAAACATCATGAGGACTTTCATGTAGGGCAGACCTACTTCGAAGACTTGTTTAATTCTGTCACCCACAAGGCCTCTAAAAATAGCCTTCATCGGACAGCAGTGATACAGTGAGTGTCCTCAGACTTAGCTAGAGGGCCCCAAACGGCATCCCATCTCTTTTTAAGTGTGCTGCTCCTTTTCCTTGACTTCACTGCATCGGTTTTCCATCCAGCGTAGGCTATTTGTTGCTGTTTGAAATAAAGAGCTAACACAGATAATCATCATAAGTTTTTATTGATATTTTTATATGCCTCTGTTAGGCTATGTATAGGCTAAATCAATATGAGTTTAATAACAAATATACAACTAAATATTTACTTAATTTAAAAAATGTTTGACTGTTTAGGTCATATTTTTGTAAATATAATTGCCTGTCTGTTTGTGGGCCTCTGTAGATGGAGTGTCAGGTTTTTTTAGCCACTAGATGTCAGTGTAAAACAACTTAACCTTTGTATGATTCATTACGATATGGTAACGCTGCATCCATGCACTAAAGAGCAGTATGAGTCTTCACATCATGTTTGGGGGTACAATATTTGTATTAATAATTTATCTTTGCTCTGGGGCAGAATAGTATAAAAAGCCATTTCTGTATGCTCAGTAATAATGGTATATTGTGCATCTAGAATTAGCTACAGGTGAAAGCACCCCTAACTACTACAATGGTTTCAATCAGTTGTCTGTTTTATGGACCTGTAGATACTGTAATGTAGGCTGAGTGTTTATGGAATGTATTGTTGAGCTTTTAAACTGGTCTGTGGTGACTGAGCATTACAATTTATCCCCGAGTAGCAAATCACTAACGCCTCACCGATAAAGGATCATTCTGATTTATATTGGTTGATATGGTCACGGTTGGCTATGCAGGCCTATATTAAACCTATCTTCAAAGTGGGAATAGGGACTAAATACATGCTTGCTATTCTTTTTATCACACCAAGTGTCAAGTTATTACATGGATGTATAGGATTTCAGGATGACGGTGAAAGATATGTGTGGAGGCTACTACACTTTTATATGACTTACAGTAAAGGCAAATCTCCCAGCATCACATCGCAGCCTAACCTCAATAGGTGTGCAACCCTCAGTATAGAAATTGAGCTTCAGTGGCAAGATATAATGCATTAATCTGTACATTCAGTGGCTCCTGGATCTATGCCATGATTGCATGCTAGTGCAATTCCCCATAGTCCTCTCATTTACAGAACATGTGTTTCCCATTGCTCTGTGTGTCGGTTGGTCCATACACTTACAACTGTCCCTCTGCGTTTTTCATTATACAATTATGCAGCTCTCGTCCTCCTCTTCTTTCATTTCTATATTCTCCTCATAGCACTTGCAGTGTGTGCACTAGTTGAACACTTAAAACATCAGGACACCATCCTTACAGGTACTGCCAGGGGTTCTATCATTTTACTGATAGTAATGAAATATGCATGGATCACAAAACAGATTTTAGTTTAATGAGCTATCCATTAACATTTTGTGTTTGGGGAACACTAATGTCACAATTTCACAACGAAGCAGGACAAACATTACACTATTGCTTCAGTTAGTTAGCAAATGTGAGGTTTTAATACAATCTCTGAGCCTTTGTGCGCTCCGTGAGTCAGTTCCCGCCATAACCAGAGCTAGCAAAAACATGATCTTTTATCTTTTATTTGGCACAGTCTCTTAAGTCTTTTGAAACAATCCACAGGAGTCAACTTCTTTATTTGAAGGAGGAAAAAT
Organism: Amblyopsis rosae; assembly: GCA_025399935.1. Classification (NCBI taxonomy): domain Eukaryota; kingdom Metazoa; phylum Chordata; class Actinopteri; order Percopsiformes; family Amblyopsidae; genus Amblyopsis; species Amblyopsis rosae. Next base: position 5,778 of record JAODTR010004102.1, on the reverse strand, counting down.
GCCAATTTTATGGACTGTACAGCCTCACGATTTACAGTTCTTATAGAAATGAAATGCAGGTGCTATTTTTATTAAGCTATAACTTTATTACAAGATGATCAGTTTTACGTTTTGGTTAAAATTAACAACACACACGTTTTGAGCTTGCACTGTCTAGTTTAAAGGTCAAAGTGTTCCTCTGAAAGAAACAAGGCTTTGTAGTTCACACATTTCTTGAGTACTGTACATACAGTAGCTCTTTTCCGACCCCATTAAAACCAGAAAAAAATAACAGTATAAAAATAGCCTAAGAATTGCACGAGTTCCTACTGTTCATTCTGTTCTGTTATTTATGCAGCCTACTGTATATATGGCACAACCTTGCAAGTTCCAAGTTTAACTGAGCCATAAGATAGTGAGTGCTTGAGTGACACTGCTATTATGTGATTAATGAAAGGTCAACGGGCAAGCTATTTGTACCACTCACATCAGTGTTAACCCCATGACACATCGGACAGGGCCTGCTATTTGACATAATTACAGCCTACTTTGGACTCTGCCCCAGTTTAGTGTGGAAACGTGATGGTCTTGGACCAGTCGTTGAGATGACATCACAGGTTTTTCCTTTCTATGAAGGATATCTGATCGCTCCCTCTGCAGTTGTCTGTTCGCTACGGTGTCTCATAAAATGGAACAGGCACACAGTGGATATGTGAAATGAAACAGGGCTTGGCTCACGGTGTAGCTTGATTTAACATGGAATGCTCTTTGTGTCTGGATGTGATCTTACAGAGTTACAGTAGCTACTTATCCATGGCATTTTATATTTTAAATCCAGTTATACAATGATTCAACAATGCAGAAATCTATTTGGAATTCACTATATTCTTGAAAGATAAAAGATGTTTAACCAGATAAAATAAGGTAAGGTAAGATGAAATCTGGGTTATGGGAGATAAGGGATATGTGGGAATAACAGTATAGTATTTGTTTATATACAGTATTATTTTCTTGTAGATATTCTAGTTCATGTCAACATTATAAAAGGACAAATGTTCCACTCACTGTGGGCAGCTATGACAGTTAACAGTAAGCTGGGGCTGATATTTAGGATTTTGGGGACACCATAACACACTCAAGGAGAGTACAAAACAAGGTGATTAATGAATGTTCCAGAGAGCCTCTGTGCTCATGTGCATTCTGTGCTCCTAAAATAAAGGAAGACAAACTTACTTACAGTACAGGTTAGCAGGTAGTTTGTGTAGCCTGCTGTTACTACTACCAGTTCATTTTGGGAACGTTTCAACAGTCCATGCAGGCAGTCAGATATCTCAATGAGTTGTAGCAGAAATGGTGTGCATGCTGTATGGTAACTTAAACTAGCCTTCTTTTAACATTTATGTTGCTAGAATAGCACGTGTAGCTGATTATCAAGCTTTAACTACAGGAGCTGATTAAGAACCTGTTATTACACATGTGACATACACCAGACTTTAAAAAGCATCAATGCTGAAAAAGGCAATTCTATTTTCACACATTCAAAAGCATACTGTAATAATTAACCACCAGATGCTAATTACATTCAGTATAACAGCTCATTAAAATAAATATTTTGACGTCAGGTGATAAGACAAAGTGTAAATCCAAAAGGTGCTCTCTGAGATGATGATAGGCCTATGCATTACACACACAGTGTCTCAAGACTAACTTTGTTGCAATGCGATTTCTTAATCTTTAAGAGATCAACACATTTTAGGAAGGAAACGCATCTGCAGCAATTAAAATTGTAGTGTGTAAAACATTGTATGAGGGTTGACTTGTGAATTCATTACAATAACTTTGCAATGCATAATGGGTTTGAAAATATTCAGTGAGGGTTGTCATTTGTTGAAATCCATAAATGAGTTTAGAATGATCTCAACATCAGGAGTTTTCACACTTACCAGAATGGGAGGTGAGGTTTGCGTATAGTGCATGTAGTGAGGGTGCTGTTAAAAAGGGAAAAAAACTATGAAAGTGAGGTTAAAGCAATAGTTGCATGTCTCATTAAGAGAGAAAGATGGGGAACATGAAGTGTATAGGCCATGGTATGTATAATACTGCATCATATAGCACTGCTTACATTCTTAATAAACTAGAATTAAGGTATTACTGTAAAATAACAGTTTTATGTGACTGAATTATTTTAGTAATGGTGTCATGGCAATTAACATTCCAGTCATAGCAGGTCTTTTTCTCTCAGACAGCCCCCAGTTCCCTAGCACAACATACTGTACTTATCCTGTAAATCGTCTGTTTGTAGCCTATATATTGCAGGAATTGAATTCTACACTTTCAGTGTTGTTTGTTATGTCAGAATACCGAAATTGTTGAAGCAATGCATTATTGTAGGGCCATCATGACCAATCAATGTCCATTTGAATTGGTGTTTGAGCGACTTGAGAGCCTATTTTGATTGATTGTAATCAGGAGAGCCTGCCAATACGCAGCCCTAACTGATAAACAGCTTTGGCAGACCACAGCACGCAGTCAGACTGTGGTACACATGTTTAAATGGTTGTGATGTTCCCTTACAGTCAGGAGCATATATAGCTGGTCAACAAACCCAACATCTGACAGGCCCATAGAACTATATAACAACGGACAGGCCTCATTTAAAAATATGCTGTTGCTGGTGATCACAACCTTAAAACATCAAGAAAGAAAAATAAAAGTGACAGGCAGCTCTTAACAACATTTAGTCAAAATAGTAGACTTCCACAGTGGGGTTGGGGTGTTCTATACAAGGAAGGTACAGTACAGTCCTTGATTGTGTTATAGAAACCCCAGAATCCCCAGATCACAGTTTATATAACAATGTTCAAGGAAAGTGAGTAGCGGTCTGAAGGGGGAGGAGTAGAGAGGAATGCTAGTCACTCACCAATCATGTGTGGGAGGGTCAGCCACAAAAAAACTATTTTTATTTTCTTTAATCAGGGGCAACACCAATCATGGAGTGTTCCTATAATTGTACATTACTTCATGAAAATCATCATTTTGGTTATTCCCAATGAGCCGAACAGTGAATATGCATACTTAAATAAAAGGGTATTTACTTTTCTATTTACAAGTTTTATTTATTTATTTATTTATGTATTTAGAAAGAAAGAAAGATTCCATGCAACATTTTATGTTTATATGTCATTATCCTGTATTGTAAAATACATTTTTCAGTGTGAGGAAATAAAAGTACTTATATACATCACAATCATAAATCGATAATAGACCAAGTAGCAATCAAACTGCTTTCCCAACAGTAAATACTTCCTCCTGGTTTCGTGGTTCACCTCAGCTCAAAGGCTGTAAAATGAGAAATGCAGGGTTTGTTAACCTTTTCCAAGTGTTGCAGTGTTCCCTTAATAATCACCAAACCTTTTTCCATTGTAGAGGAGGATGAATGCACTAAGGTCTCTGTTGAAAGAATCAAGACAATATAATTGGACAAACAGTTGTAAGTGTGACTCTATGCCTTAGGCTAATAGTAAGCCCTTTGGCTCCATGTGGTTAAGGGGCCATAAAACACAAGAACACACACCAGAGTCATATAGTTGACATGAACACTTTCAAAGCTGCTGTTCCATTCAGAGTCTCACTGTCTGAGTCAGCTTGTTTACTGTCTGAATGACTGCAGCTTGTTTTAATTTCAACTGCACAATATAAAAACAAATGCTTGGATTCACTATCCACACATAGACAAGGAATACCTTAGCTCATTTGTTGTATAAGTACATTCAGCAATATTCAAAAGAAGGAAAATGCATTCAGTCATCTATGAAAATGATTAATGGCATCATAAACTAACACTTGTAAAATATCTTTGAATAATGTAATAATAATACTTTACCTAAAAATGTCTGGAGTGCCCAAAAATATAAAGTATCACTGCAATGGCCAGTTGAAGGTATAGTCAACTATTGTAAGCTAATACAATTCTTGTCAAATTCAACAAATATCTCCTCAGAGGCCCATGGCTGCCCATTCTGTGTCCATGCTTGAAAAATAATCTAGTGTTTCCACACAGCCCTGGCTTTGTAAATGGGAATGCAAAGTGGTGCAGACCGCACCACATACTTCTTCTGAGGGAGCATCCTATGGCATTGACAGGAGAGATGTTTCCGTTTTGATTGAAGTTATAGGCTACATATTTCCAATATGCATCACCCATCATAATGGAGCTGGATTCCAAGCAGTCACTATAGGTTTAGTTTTAGCCTGAAGCTTAACAAACTGAGAGTGTGGTGAGAATTATATATTCCTCAAGGGATCTGGGGGAGGGGGGGTGTTGGTTGAGAACTACAGCTAAAGTACGTTTCCAAAACCAACCTCCTGCTGCGACTTTCCATGCTGGCATTAAGTCAACAGTCTGCTAAAATGGCATCCCTCCTTTGTTTGTTTGAGAGATTAAATGCTGTTGATGTCTGAGAGAGCCGACTGGCTTTGGGGGAAGATACCGTGAGTGTACAGTAGTACAGGAGCTGATACCATTATATATCGCATGTTTTCTTAGGAGGTCTCATAAGGCCTGTTCACACAACCCCAGGGTGGGCAGGTACACAGTATGGCAGCACACATTGTGTAGTTTGGCTGGCTGTAGAGAGCCAGGGGTGAAGGGAAGGGAGAAAGATAAGAGAGGGAGAGAATGAGATGAGAGAATGATCGACCCAGACAGAGAGAGAGAGAGCGCAGCACAACACAACCAGTGAAGCCAGACCTCACAGTGATAATTGCTGTGCTTAGTGGGAACTCCTGGCTATCTTTCTGGGTGGCATGTCTTGTAAATAAATGTCTGCCCTCACCAACAGGCAAACACCATAGCCATGCCAGCCCAGTCTGGCCGGGTCCTGGGAAAGGCTAAACCATCACTCAGAGGAAGCTTTGTTCCTTTGTCAGATTTACAGTGGATCTAAATTAGAAAGAGAGAAACCTAAGTCAAGGACAAGCAGAGCAAGAGACATTGACTACTGAATGACAATAGTAACAATAGCAGCTTTGCAGCTTCGTTAACTACATTAAAACAAAAAATAATATGATATCGTATCGGGCCCCAAATGCGCAGCACACAATATAACAAGATATGAAAGGTGAAAATTAGCATAATACTTTCCCTTTAAGGATTTCAACATTTATTGGTTTACAAATTGTTAAAGGTGTAACATGTAACATTTAAAATATGTAGAATACTATATTACTTTATATTAAATTGTACATTATAAGATATTTGGATATGCAAAAAATATTGGCCAACTTAAAAATATAGCAATATATCTCCTTGCAGTCCTCCTAAATATCTCCTTGCAGTCCTCTCCCTTCTCTGTATGTGCTGGAAAAAAAGTCTGGTACTTTTACACAGTCCTGGCTCCATAAATAGGAACACAACAACAATATCCTAGCCTTCACAATACTTTTCCGAATGTGTGGGGCAGATCTTCTGAGGGAGGACCCTATGGCATTAAAGGGGAAGGTGTTTTTTGCTTTAATTTGAGTTTGAATTTAGCAAGCGATCTCAATAATGGCTTACTTTACCTTTAAGTAGGTAGTTAATGAAAAATACTCACATATACAATATTATGCAGCTGCAGAGGAATTTTACTAGTGAGTTGAGTTAAAATATTTAAAATAAGGGCAGAATTGTGTATTAATATTGTGTTTTATGTCATGCACATGGTAACACATTCATACACAATATAATAATAATAATAATAATTAAAGCTGCAAGCAGCGTTGATAGGGGTCAAGCAGACAGCACAGTCTGATTGGATG